>BQNB010007320.1:0-93969 GCA_026074375.1 Tanacetum coccineum | reverse complement strand
ATGGACTTCATAATATTCTCTCCATTATCCTTTCCTAGACAGTACAGACGTATACGTTGTTGCCAAGATTCAAAGTCTGTTCTATCAAGCATTGGTGGGCGTGTATCAGAACCGGCACACTGGATGTCTTCTTGCATACTAGACATCTTGTATTATTATGATATGATATGTTTTGATCGATCAATGATTAGTGAGTGTACGTTAAAAGTGGTGAGGTTAACGTATTCGTATTTTGTTTTAGTGATATTAAATCCCGAGTTTGAAATATTTCAAATTTCGAAGACAGAAGCTCAACTCGCCGCCAGAGGCTACCAAACCGCTGCAAAGAAATAAGGCAACTCACTGGTGGAATTTTAGGGCAACTCGCCGAACACAACTCGCTGCCAAGCAACCCACCGCGAAGAATATATTTATCAAACCGCCGTTGAGTTTTCAAACCGCCAGAGTTTCCTCAAGATATTTGCTATTAAAATATTCAACCCGCTGATAACCTGTTCAAACCGCTGGTAAGCAAACCGCTGCTTAGTAACAACTCGCCGCTTGAGCAACTCGCCACCTAAGCAACCCGCCGTGTGTCAGAGGGTTGGTAACCTACTTAATAAAATAATATTTTTCAGCAAACCGCCGTGAAGAAATTCTGGCAACTCTCCACGAAGAACAACGACTTTTATCACACAAAATCACCTATAAATCACCCTTTTGAACGATTTTGCTTGATTTCTTTTGCACAACACAGTACCACAAGGTAATAGCAACTAGAAACACCCAAACTTTATCATTACAAACAACAAAATTCGGAGATCTTCAAAAAACGAGCTAGTGCCTTCAAAGGTACACTTTTCGATCTAAATCAAGCAAGAAATCGCACATACACACGATCTAATCATCCCATTAGCTCTGATACCAATTGTGGTATATCCTATATCATAACACGGGGTCGATTCTTGGATTTGGCTAGTTTCTTAGAGAGAGAAACACTTGAGAGAGAATATCTAGTGAGAGAGAAAGTGTTTTCTATGAAAGGAAATAATGACTAGCTTGCCTCTTCCAAAGTTGGAAGAGGCTTATATAGTACTTACAATATACCGGGTATTAGTACCCGACTTAATACCGAAAAACGTACTATTAACTATTAAACTACGAGCTATAATAAACAGTAAAATACACGGGGTGACCGAGTCTTTTTCTAATATCTAACACTTTGTATCGATATTTTCCATCCTCCTTACTCCAGTCTTAGTATATCCATTTTAGATTACATGCATGTTCTGAATATAAACTGAAATATATGTCAAGTGGCTTATGTTGGTTATGGCAGGTGTTGTTACGGATACAACATGTTTGTAGACTGGTACATGCACTAGTAAGCACCTTTTGATATTTTCCAGCTTTATTATTTTGTGTATTATTGTCCTGAAGTTTTATGGAAAACGTGCATATCGTGACAATGTGTGAACGTGGTTCATGTTGGATATAGGTCGTGGATTGTTTTCAAGTATCTCTTTTCAATTGATTTTATTGTTTATCTTTAGGTATTGGAAGTGAAAACTATTGCTAGAAATAGTTTATGTCAGTTTTACCCTTAAATTTTTTATTGCGGTTTCTTGCATTCGTTGTCGCACGACCTGTGTCAATTCAATGGATTTAAGTTTTCATCAGGTGTTACATTTCATAAGAACGATGAACGCTGGATCAGAGTGTTTGGGTCATATTGGTGCCACGTAAATTTTAGGGTTTTAGTCAATAAATGCAGGCGATGACGCAAATTCTAAAAGCGATTTGAAGAAAACAATATTCCGAATTTACAAGAACTTTATTCTCTTCCATGATGACAAAACTTTTGGTTCCTCATAATTTATTTACTTATAACGGTTTTTAAACAATATTCACTATATCTATTATCGACCAACTTATCTATGTATAGAGTATCAACTGGTAAACCATAAGTTGTAGGATTCATCATTTTGTGGTTAACCACCTGATGCTCTGAACACGGATAAATTGGTCGAAAATACCATGGCTTTTTTTGGTTTGCGTCTGAGCTTTGATCGTATTTGCTTGCCTAAATTTTGTGTATTGTGGTTATATGTTCTTGAAGCGTTAAATTTTATAGGCATTGACAGATATGGGTTTTGTTATTATCTTTACGATTTCTTTAATTTGTTGTTTAATTTTGGGGAAAATGTATTAAAATTTTATATCTAAATTATCAGACATTTATAACTGCAATTAAGGATGCCCAGCCACAACCCACGACTGCTCTATCACTCGTTATAATATAATGTGATTTAATCTCAACATTTGACACATTTATGTGTGAAATTTATTTTTTACAATTTATGTGGATGTAACACTTTTCAAAAAAAATTCCTCCTTTATTACAATAGCTATACGTTAGCACTTTCCTTTCCATTTTCTTTCTCAAAAAAACTGCAATACATTATTCAAATGTCAATAGATAACGTGTGTTCTTCGTGACAAATGAACAAGTTTATCTGTTGAAGAAACCCGAATGCATGGGAAGGTTATGCATTGCATTCACTGGGTCCATGATGATGTTTTTCAATACCAGCAATCTCTTTATTCTTGATAGATTATGTATTGACCCGGATTCTGCCTAAGTGTTGCGGAGTCTACTTTATTAAACCCTTTATCCATACATTTCTTTTTCATTCTTTCAACCGCCTTCAATCTATACCAGGACTCATTACTAACACTTGGAGTTGGATTTGTTCCATGTTAGCTCAATCTTAGTCGTACATATTCCCATATACATTCATCTCCAATCATACCTACAGACTGCTATTTCTAAACTTTGATTATCCTTTGGGTCAGTATCCTCTGGTTTCTGGTTGGATCATAGGATTGATTCCTAACCTAACCACCTTATGACTTCAGAATCGTCGTTAAATTAAGATGTTGTTGGGTATAAGATCGAACCATAAAACCTTTTCTTCCTTTTCAGCACATTGAGTCGAATAGATCATATTTTAATTACATTTTCTCCCCTTATTTTAAATAATAAAACACTGTAGTTTTTTGAAATACCTTGTGATTAAAATATGTCTTGAAAATTCTGTGGGAGAAAATATGATCAACATGAATGGTTTGGAACATTTTGATAATGTTTTGAATACATAAGAATTGTCGTTGTTGATGTATCCAAGAACATTAAAACTTTGGGTATTTTTGAGAAAACACCCCCTCAAGAAATATGACCAATTGAAAAATTTGTTTGTCTTTTGAACACATTATGGGGGATGAGTTTTGAAACACACAATTTTAAAGATTAATAAATTGCATCGAAAATTCTTCAAAAATTTGTGTTCAACTTTTTGAAAAAACCAAGATGTTATGCATGACTCTCTTCTAACTGGAGAGGGTAAGTGCACTGAAACGTACACTATCCATTTTCTGAGCCTAAAAACATTGAATGTCTTGAACGAATACTCAAGACCGAGAACGTTAATTTTCTCATTGTGAGATAAGTTATAAAAACCTTACCTTTATATGAAGACCGGGTATGTACTGATATTTGCACATAAGCCATTTGAAACTATTTGCAACTCTCGCTCGAACTTCATTTACACACCCGTGTCAATGTTAATCGACATTTCTAAGCACGTAAATGTTATCGATTCCAAGAGACATGTCGAGAAAATTCTTTTTGGAAATTTTCTAATTTTAGAGTTTTGTATTATATATATTTACCTGTTGTCCCTCAGCATTGCCTATGTGATGGTGGAATAAGTAATTCCAACTCTTATCGTGATGTAGCCTGCTTGTTTGCATAAGGAACAACTTTGGAACAGCTTTGAACTTGACGTTCATTGTAGTGGTCGTGAAATCCGAGTTCTGAACGGTTATGATCAAAGTCATTTGATACAAGGAACGATGACTGAACTGTTTTGTCAAACGTCACTTGAACATTGAGGAACGGTGGCCTGAAGTGTTATTTCTAGGCAGACACCCATTTGTCGTTAGGGTGACGATGTCTGGAACTTTTGTGATCAGGACATCCTTTGATTTACGCTTATTCTTTTTTGAAACCCTTTCTTGGGCATGAAGGGTTTACTTAGATTTCAACAGTTCAGCAACACACACTCTGAGATTCCTGCTTTAACCATTGTTAGAGTGCATCTGCATTTTAAGTCAATTCTTTGTTGCTTTATGACCATTGAAGAGTACCTGCAACTTAAACCCAGAGTTTTGTTTGCATGCCATGAATATGAGGGATATCTACATTTGATACCATTTGTGGTTCACTTTCAACCTTTGCCCGTTCAAGAGTTGAATAACTTTCCTGTGGAAATCCACCTAAGACGAACATTCTAAAGATTCTATCCTAACCCGTTGGTTCCATTTAAGACGTAGTTCTAAAGGTGTCGTTTTATGTCCATTTGTAATTGAATAGACATTTCTTTTCTATCACCATTTCCATGCCTTATTTGTATTCTCATACAACTCCTTAAAGTAACTCTTAGGTTTCTGAATAGTGGTATCTGATGCAACTGTTTTCTTATGGGTTGTTGCAACAGATTTGTTCGTTTTTCTCTTTGGTTTACTAGCACTAATAGGCACTACTTTAGGCTTCTTAGTTCTAGCATTCAAGTATTTAGAAACACAAGCATCATGATTAGAATTAAACACACATTTTCCACATTCACACAAAAGCATTCAGAGTCCAAAGTTTGGAATTTGAACGGACATTGTAACGTAGTTACATATTTTGTTTTCCATAGAAATACTAAAATCTAATGGTGTCTTCATACTTCCTTCTTTGTAAACTTCACTTGAACTATTGTTTTGACACACTTAACTTTAACTTGATAGCTCTTAAGCGGTGGTCTGCTAACACTAGTAGAGTGATTTACTCCTGTAGATGTAGACACGTGAGGATTAGTATTCCTAGAAGCATAAGGTAACTGAGGTTCTCTGTTTGTTGTTGTGATAGTGGCAATTCTATACATTCCTGTGTAAGCGTATTTGTGTGTATTTTCGCTTGTTTTCTATTCTGAGTCAAATTTAGTTGAGTGACTTGTTTAGATGAACCATCCGACACATTAGTTTTATTAACCAACTGTTTCGTTTGAAAACTTCTCATTTCTGAGAATTTAAAAAAGGAGACGGTTTTCCCAAAAACTGTTTGTTTTGGAATCCGTTAGATCATTTGTTGTCTAACAACCATATGGTTGATCAAACTGAGTTTCACAACTTCCTTTGCATTTCATAAAAAGAGTTATCTTTAACAACACTTATTGCTATGTTCCTTGCTTGCATTTGAGCTTTCAAATCCTTTATTTTTTCATTTATTGTTCACGATTTCTTTTCGAAATACATTTGATCCAGTTCTTTGCAAACTGAGTGTTTTTTCATTTGTTCTTACATTGTTGTAAAAGCAAGTTCAAGAGAAATCGAGTGTTTTTTCAAGTTTAAAAAAACTTTTTAAACAATTATTATGAACTTCCTTTGTTACAGATTCAGTTTGTTTTGAAAGCTTTGTGCAAGACATTCCCATTCTTTAACCTTTATGAAAGATATAAGCACTGAAATCCAGTGATAAGAGCAATAAAACAGACAGAGAATGCAATATGAACATATAACTCTTTAGACACACAATCTTTCGAGAATAATCATATATTTTGAAAAATCAGTCTTTTCAGATTCAAGTTCTCAATCTCTTTTTCAAAGGATTCAACGTACAAACTCTTCATGCTTTTTCCGTTTTTAGTTCATGAACATAACAATAACTGTCATTTGATAGTTTTATTGAAAGAGGCATCAATAATGATTTTATCAAAACTTCCATATCATGAGCAGTTGGGTTACGAAAAGAACTCCTAGTATGATTAGACCAAGCTTGTTCACAAATCGTTCTAAAATGATTAAAGTTGTTTGTCATTTCGTTGTAAGCTTGTCTACTTTTACTAATGGATTTCGATACGGGTAGAAAGGCAACGTTTTTAGCAATGTTTGGCTTTTGTCCTAGACAAACGTTTTTTCTCCACCATTGACCTTCCTAAACTCTTTATACGCGTTCCAACTGATCAAGATAGGTTTTGGATGGTGGTTTGAAAATTTCATAAAGACTATTTTGATATGTGTAATCATAATGGGTTACTGTTTCTTTATTCAATTTTTCTACTCTCCTTTTCAAGAGTCACTGTTCTTTCCTTCCCCATTGGGGGCAAGAACTGTTGCATAATCAGAAGTATCATATGGGATCTCATACAAACATGGTTTTTCAGATTGAGCTATCTTGAGGTACTTAGGATTAGCAAAGGTTGATCTACCATTATATGTTGCGCATTTGGGTGCTAACATATGAATGGTCTGAATTGATTGATTGCGTTTATAAAGAATTTCATTCAAAAACTTAATTTTTTTGTCCATTTTCCAATCATTTTGTCAATAGTCTGCTTCCTTCCTTAACCTTTAAATCCGAAATGACCTTACTTTTCTCTTTGAGTTGACCTTCAAATTGTGACTTAGTTAAAATACTCTTTTTGACTAACTCATCGTGTTTCTGATTGACAACTAAAATTTCACAGGCTTTAGTTTTTAAACCTTCTTTTATGTCAATGTATTTACGAGCTAATAGTCCTAGAGTTTCATTTAACTTTGTTTGAAGTATTTCATAATCTATCGACCGTCTTAAAGGCTTTTGTACTTAACTTCTCACACTCAATTCTGTTTGTTCTGAAGATTCAACCAGACAACTAACCCGACAAACTAGTTAGCCTCCCTAGACCCTACTAGTCTCATCAAGTTTAGTTTTTGCACTTTTTCCAATTCTTGAATCAATGATAGCGTTGCTTTCTTAATTGATTTAAAATTGTCTTGTTTTCCCCTCAGTAATCAAGATTAATTTGCAATTAAATTAGGAAGCACAACACGCTCATCAACACATTCTGCAGCATTTTGGTCAACCTGATTATCATTATTACATATATTTGATGAATCAGGAGTGACATTGCTATCATCCTTCTCCAAAACATATGTGTCATTAATGGATTCAGGTTGCTCAGAATGTCATCTTTCATTTGCAAACACATTATTTTCATCATGGTTTTGTACCTGTTCTAATGGCTGATCAGTAGAACTGGATTCTTCAGGTATGACCTCCTGAATCTTTGCCATGAAACTGTAATGTGCTTCCAATTCCAGTTCATCAATCTCTTCATCCGTGTTCTCTAGCCAATCAGCTTGCTCTGCTTGCAGTGGAACACCTTGTTCAGCTTGTTTGCACATCATCATCTTTTTCTTGTGATACGTGTAGTCTTTAACCCACTTTGGCTTCCTGCATTCCTCTGCATAGTGCCCAAATCCCTTGCAGTTAAGCATTGTATCCCATTTTGTTGCACTACATGACTGCCTACAGTTTCCCAGCCCTAGCAACTATCATTGTCCTTTGATTCCCAAACTGCCCTGACTGATGTGTCGTTGTATAACCTTGGGTGGGTATTCTTCAGATCTTGTTCCTAGGAGTTTGAAGAAGTTCGATAGGATTGTTGTTGGTAGTTAGAGCTTCTAGAAATACATTGCAAGGAGTGCCAAATTCTTTTGCAGTATCCTTATCCCTCGAGCTTGTTCGGATCACTGTCCGTTCCTTCAGATACTGACTCAGATAGGTGTAACTGTTTGAGATCTCTTTGCCTTGAGTTTGTAGATGCACTTGGTCTTTGTGGAAGATGATTTGCTTTGATGCTTGTGCACTTGAACATTGAGGGATGTTTTGGTGCTTGATAGTCATGATCTGAATATGGTGAGCAGCATCAACAAGTGTTAATGGATTTTCACTATTGGCTATTCTCATCAGCCACGGATATCATTAACTTCATTTTGAAAACTGCATCAGAAAGTCAAAAGTTGGTGATATGAAGAGGTGTTTATTCTTTTGATTGCTTGCAACCGTCACAAATCTTGAACCATGTCTGGTTTGAAGATGTTGAAGAAATGAACAATCACATTGCATTGTAGGAACGTTGCAATTGTTCATTGTCAACTCATTCATCATTTGTCAAACCGGAGTAATACGACTCCATGATTCTCCATCTCGAGAAGTAAACTTCCCAATTCCCAAGAACAGATTGGTCTTTAACATCTGTACGTTCAATGTATTTTCACCTGTTTGTAGCCATTTCATGGCTAACCACATCTCATTAGCTGTGTTGCATGCATCAACAATTGAGTAATTTCATCTCCAATACCTAGTTTAAAATCAGAAAATAGCTTCCTTTTCAGCTTGAAAATACAGTTTGTTCTCTGCAGACATGTTGTTTCTGTCTCAGCTTCGTCATGTTGTGGTATCTACTGAGATATTTACTGTTGGCCAAAACAACAACTTCTATTACTACACTTGTTAGCTTGTATGGACCCTCAAAAATGCATTTCCTCAGATATTCACCATTTCCTTTAGTGTCAATGTATCGTAGAAAACGTGAACGCCACTGAGAATATCTTCCTGTTCCATAGCATTGTGTGGGAACGAACTTTTAACTAGCCGCCATATATTGTTATGCATTTGACATATCTGTTGAGGATGTGTTGACTGAGTAGACATGATGTAATTGAATGGGTTATGAATTATAAAGTGTAAAAGTGTTGGATCTTTAAGTGGATTATGAGTGATTGAAGTGTGTTTGAGTAATGTATGCAATTCACCGTTCAAGGGATTTTAACAAGTCTATGATTAAAGAAACCGATAGATGATTTAACGGGATTTTAACAAAAATCACTAGAAAATCGTAAATGAATAATCGATTGATGTTAATGTGTGTTTGTTGAATGATTAGTCCTTTTAAGTCCTTTGTTTGTTGTTTTGTTATGTTTAGACAATGATTAATAGATTCCCAAATTCGGTCAAATACCACCTGATGCCATTTAGGTGTTCAAACAAGGGTTTTCAATGAACAAAACGCAGTGTCTTTAGTCAAACGCAGAGCTGTTTCTTGGACAAAACGCAGTTCAAAACCTTTTGAGACAAAACGGCAACCAGGAAATGAAAAGAGGACCAGAATTCTCCCTAGGCAAAAATGCAATAAGGTCTTCAATCAGCAAAACTCAATCCCCAAAACGACAGAGGCAAAACGAAAACCAAAAACTGCAATGCAAAACGCAATAACCAAAACGCAGAGGCAAAACGCAATAACCAAAACGCAGAGGCAAAACGCAGAACCAAAACGCAATAACCAAAACGCAGAGGCAAAACGCAGAACCAAAACGCAATAACCAAAACGCAGAGGCAAAACGCAATCAAGAACACCCCTTCAGTTAGTCAAAACGCAGCCAAGAAAAAATCATCAAACTTTCTTGAAAGCTACGAAATGATGTTAAAACCACCTAGTAATGATGCAATTAATAGTCTTAAGCCCGACAGTACAAATCATTAACACTTTTAATACCACAAAACAAAGATCAAACTTTGATTTTTTTTCTTGCTATTTTTCGAACAAAATAAGCCACAAATTTAAGCTTATTTAACCACAATAATCACCACGAATCCACACGTAGCTCTGATGCCAATTGTAGGATCCCGATTAACACTTCCACTTCATATAACGAATCACAAATCGATCAGAAAAGAGAATAGTTGATTTCGAGAAGAGAAACTCGTGAGAGGAGTTGAAGAGAATATAAGAATAGAAGTGAAATATTCATAAATGAAATCAACAAACTTTTCTTAGGTGGAAAAATTTAACTTATATACCCGACACTTTAAGTAGCATTCTGGGAATATTTGAGACTAGGACCCGGGCTCGGGTTTTGCTTGGGATTAAACCCGAAACATATACAATATTAGATTAACTATCGAGCCCGATTCCCGATACTTTCTTATTACAACGTTAACTAATTGATTGGCCGAGACTCACATACATAATGGACGAACTTCATGTTTGACTCAATATTTTGAGGCTAACATTTTCACCTTAATAAATACCTCTCATATTTAAATTGTAACCGGCGGTGCCTATACTAATAACGTGTTCGTATTATTAAGGGTTAAGTACCCGTGCAGATTGCACGGAGCCCGAGCATTTTAGCTTCGGAGCCTAATAATATTCTCTCCCGTTCAAGAGTGGACTGACCACGGTCACCTAGATCGTGGGAACCACTATAAATTCCTGTGTCGTATTGTTCTTGTGTTTCTTATGATCTTGTAGACTCTGATTATGCTCTGTTTATTGTACGGTGGTGGTTACACGAGGTTCTCGTGTATTTGACTGTGTATGCTTACATGGTTGTAAGTGGTAACGTCTTGTCAGAGGTTATTAGATCTTGCGTATGGCTATTTCGGGATCGATTACTCCTCAACAAGGATTACCAAGAGGCCACGTGTCGAGTACGATTAGTATCAATGGCAGGAATGCATAAAAGTCAAAATCTAAGATCAGCTTGATGGCGTATTCGTTTGGTTTTAATTATTAATTTTATAAACAGCGAAAGTCTGGCGGAGAGCTGCGTAGGCTTAAACGGAGGCTCACTAGTGACTTTGTCATGAGGCAGACTAAGGACACTTAGGGTAAATCAATGTAGGCCAGGTTATAAAATGTTAACGTCATGGAAGAACAATTAGATAGTCGCGTATTTGGAATTGTTTACAACAACAACATAATAGAAGTGTGTGAGGTTGTGATCACAAAGCCTTTCGGAGGCCCCGGTCATGAAGCCTTTGGAGGCTGCGATCATAATTCATTGAAGGCTGTGATTAGAAGCCTTTAAAGGCTACAATCACGAAGCATACTCATGTGAAGGTTATCATAGATGGTTCTGAAGATGTAGAGGGTTGTTGTGGAGAAGAATATTAGAAATCCTGGTTTGGGTTTTGATTGTATCATTCCTTATGGTCTCGTGCATGGGAATGATAAATAACCACAAGTAGTATTGCTCTTAGAAGATGCTAGAGGAAGTTGTGAAGGTTCTTGTTGCGGGTATTGAGGACGTGGTCCTCGAGACTATCTCTGTTACTGTTTAGATCCTGAAGATTTGGAGGCTCTATCATGATCTCAGAGGGGAACGTAACCTCTGTGAGGAGTTGGATTGAACGAAGGGTAACCATTAGGCCCTGGTTTAACCAGATAACGAGCAAGTGGTTAAGATGTGGTCAGTGTTATTGCTCGCGATATTAAAACGGGAGACGCTTGTACAGGTTAAATCTGGTGGCGGATTGATTTCTGTTGATAGAATGGCGGGCTAAGTAATCTAACTAGAAGGGTGTTGATGGAAGGCTGAAAGGTTAACTGCTATTGACAAAAGGCTTAGTGGGAGGCTCTGTGAAAGGGTCGATGAGAGGCTCTAAAGAGATTCAGTGGGAACTTCTTTGGGAGGTTTTGTGAGCAAATGTAATCTAACGAGCAGAAATCCCCTTGGAAATTGACATGGGAACTTCAGGTTTTAGATTTAGTAAGTCATGGCGTGCTTTCACTTATTGTTGAGAGTTTGGGAACTGGTACAGGTTCGGAACCGAGGGTAGCATCGAAGCTAGTGGGAGCTTTGAACCATGGGAGCTCTATGACATAATGTCAATCTATGTTAGAGATCTGGTAAGTTTTTCGGGTACACTAGGCGTATCGGTTTTCTTCGTATAGATACTCTCCGATGGAAAGTTATCTTGCAGCTGACCAGTGATAGTGAACTGGAATTTTTTATGGAGCCGCGATTTGCAATTGACAATTTGGAGTATCCGTACACTAAGAGCATGCTATGTTTCATATGAGTTCACTTTGGGAAAAACTAGACGTGGTTTTTTGGTCAGGTTACCAACATGAAAGAAAAAGTCATGAAGTGGATGTTCAAGGTGTGTTAGAAGGTGTTCACACATGTTAACCTTAATAGTACAATCCGTGTAGACGTCAGAGGGTCTTCTTATTGCTGGGAAGAAGTATGGTGTGGCGTTGTGTTAAACTTTGTAAGGATTTGGGTTATATGTCACAAAATCCACCCAAATAATGTCCCATCCGATTTAGTGTCCGGAGACGTTACTTACTGGAATAACTCAAGTACAAAGCATAAATAACGACCTCTAATGTACGATTTTAAAAATTTTAACAAACCGTTTGCATAAATTCAAAATAATAATAAGTTTACATCGATCAAATTTAAAAGGAGCAAAAATTAAAATACGAATGCTGAATAAGTTCAACAACGGTATTTAAGATAACATAGATGAAATCTAGAAAACTGGTTTGGGCAATTAGACTTCATATAGATCAAGCAACAACATCCAAGCTAAGCACCTGAGAAAAACATTCTTAAAACGTCAACATAAAGTTGGTGAATTCATAGGTTTTGTTCAAACGTAACAATGTGGACCACAAGATTATCCAACAAAACGTACGCGACAAGTTTATAAGGAGATATTAACTACAACATAAGAAGGGCATTTTACGTTGCACTAAGCTCATGACACTGAAGCTAATACTGAAAGATAGCATGTACAGTGCTATAAAGGCTTGCCCTTCAGGTGTCCGACCAAAGACCACCTAACTAGTTTCAACATGACATATAGTCGCGTTAGTTTTTTTGACAAACACGAACTAGTAGTCTTCTTACCCGATAGAGATAATTAGTCTCAATAGATCTATTTATTCACTCGCGCTCACTTAACTAGCCAGTCGGTTAAAGATGATTAACAGTTCATGATAATTCGGGCAATAGTGGTCTAAACGCTACTTAGGCAACACGTAAACGGGGAGTTTCTCACGTATAGTACTTGTGTCCAATTTTAAAAGCAAGCAATGTTTCTCACCCCAAGTTATAAAACAATTATTCAAAACGAGTAAAAGTGGGGCTATGAACTCACCTTGATTGGTGAATCGAAGAAGAATAGTCTAGAATAAAATCACACGATAACGAACGACGGTTCGTAAAGACAACCTATGAAATGAAGGTTTGGTTTAATATCGGAGTAGCGTAGAATTGCGGATAATGCATAAGGATTCACTAGTGTACTTTTGTTAATATATTTCCAAAAATTATTGTTTGTGATCGTATAGTAATAAAAATGTTTTCTTAAGTAAAACGATAAATAATAGTATGTATATTAATATTATATACATATAAATGACTAAGTAAAAATATATATTTATATATATATTTTTATATATACTATTTGATACCCCGTCGCATCAGCGTCGGCGATAGAAAAAAAAAAAAAATTTGCAACCTAACCGCATCCCGCAATCCTGCCCGCTTAGAGAATTCGTTTGTTTGGGTTTTCGTAGCTTTCCCGCAACATCATATTAACATCATTCTCGCTTGTATAAAAACTCACATATTCTCTTGCCCATCAAACATTGTCTCCAAAAGTATATATCTTTTACGAATCAAGTTTGTATTCAAATTAAAGTTAAAGTTGTTAAAAAATTCAAAATAAACTCACTAAAAATGTGAAAAGCTAAAAATTTATAAAAATATATCAAAATGTTAGTTGAATTAAAGATCATGAAATTTTAAAAAATACGGTGAAATTAAATCATAAAAAATAGATAAAAAATATGTCAAATTAAAAATAAAAGTGATTTTTTAATTAAGAAGTGACAAATGCTACTCTATGATGTGATTTTCTAAAATAAGATGGATGGTCAAGATTGTACCTCCTTATCTTAATTTTTTATGGGACCTCACATTATTAAATTCTATATATACTATAATATATATATAAAAATAATATAATATATATATAAGGTATATATATATATATATTATAATAGTATATATATATATATAATATATATATTTATAAGATATTGCCATTGGTCTTTGCAGAATCACTTTTTGTACAGAAATCTACAGGGAACTATTTAAAAGAATCAGACCATTGAATGAGACTTGATGGAAGGTTAAAAAAATGTTCCAAAAGTGCAATCAAACAAAGGAAAAACTCTTACACGGATCGTCCCTGTTGTTTACCCAAAATCATGTTTCGTCCTATGTGATTTTAATTACACTGAGGTCCCTAATTTTCAAACTAATTACACTGATGGTCCCTATTTTTCAAAATAGGACAAACTGGTAATTAGTTTTGTTTGAAATTTGTTACAACGGATAGTCCCATTTTTCCAGAGATATGACGATCAGTGAGACAATGTTATAAAATAGGGACATCAGTGTAATAAAAACAATAGTGGACGAAACATGATTCTGGGTAAACCACAGGACGATCCGTGTAATTTTTCCTTTGTTTGATTGCAATTTTGGAACATTTAATTTTAACCATTCATCAAGTTCATTCAATGGTCTAGATTCATTTTAAATAGTTCTGTAGATTCTGTACTATAATTTGTTCCTACTTATCTTTCTACTCACAAGATGCTGACATGTGCAGCAGGATAACTAGGAATAAGAAGTAGGAAGATATAGCAAAACTCTTAATCTATCTATATCTATATCTATACTATTATATAAAGCATTTAAGTTGTGGGGTCCATCAAAAATTAAGATAAGGAGGTGCAATCTTGACCATCCATTTCATTTTAAAGGAATACATCATAGAGTGACATGTGTCACCTCTTAATTAAAAAATCACCCTTATTTTTAAATTGAAATATCTTTTTATCTATTAATTTTTTTTATGATATAATTTCACCATATTTTTTAAAATTTCGTTCTCTATAATTCAACATCCATTTTGATATATTTTTATAAATTTTTAGATTTTTACATTTTTAGTGGGTTTATTTTATTTTGATTTAAATTTTTTACAACTTTAACTTTAATTCATTTGAAGAGAGTGTTTAATTGGTAAGAGATTGTGAGAGTATTTTGATGTTAATATGGTTTTGCGGGAAAGCAACGGGAAACCCAAACAAACACATACAACGGACAACACGTATACATCCGAAGTGTTGTGAAACGAATTCACTTAGCGGGTAGAGAATTACGGGGAGAGTTAGGTCAAAAAAAAATTATCACCGCTGCTATGCGCGGGTATCCAACTAGTTTATTCAAATAGCTCTTTTAAACGAGATTCGTGTTAGAATGTGATGCTAAACGAAGGGAATATAATCACTTTGGTGATTTGATTATGTATGTTCCTTGCACAAATCATTTGAGCATGGCAATCAAACTTGTGCAAAATCAACACTTTTGTTTACCTCTATTCTTTTCACATCTATGAATTACAAAAACTGAACATGAACCGATTATTATAAACAAAACAAATACGAGTAAATGATTAAACCACGTTACATTTCTTTATTTATCGAAATTACACTAACACAAAAATCAACCTCAGCAATTTCTTTCAAATTTTCATCCCTTCTTTTTTTATGTAAGAAAAAACATATAATCAACGTTTACAATAAGATGACGAGCAAACGAGCAACAAGCTGCGCTGCAACCCCTTTTTGAATGGCAAAACCAATCCTGCTAAAAATAAAGTTTTGTGTCTCCCTTCTTGAGTTCTTGGGAAGCAATTAAACCATTTCGGGTAGAAGTTTGTTGGCTTGTCTTGTAGATGTCAACTCTTTTTACAATTAAAGCATAACATGTTCAATCTACCTAAAATGGACCCCAAAGGGCAAATATTTAGATCTTTACATATTTGTTGCTTTGGAAATTAGAGCTTTATCACTTTATTATTATTATTACTGTATAACTAAGGATTATGATCTTTAAAGTTCAAATGAACTTTAGAGGTAAAGTTTCCTCACAAATAAAAAGAAAATCGGGTCCCGCAGTAGGCCCCGGTATTACCTTTATGAGATAACTTTACCTCTAAAGTTCATTTGAACTTTAAAGGATCCTAATCCGTATACTAAAGGGTGTGTTTGGTTCGTTGGTAGGATTAGAATCAGATTTGGATTGGGTATAAAATGACAGAGAGGAGGAAAGAGAAATAAGTCTTTGGCCGACTAATGGAGTTTTCTTCTAGAAGTAGGAAATGGCTTATGTTATATGTACCCCTGAAACACCGTTTGTACCTCCGGGTTTTTTGCGGTTTTTTATTTTTTTTTATTTTTTTTTATTTTTATAATTTTGTATATGTTATAAAACTGTGACACGGAAAAAACGGAACGAAAAATATAAAGTTTAACAGGTCAAAAGTATGAAACTGTCAAAAATTACGAAACAGAAACTGATAAAAAACTGCGTTGCACGGTAAAAAAAGGGGTACAAAAGAAATCTTTTGTACCTTTTGACACTATTTAGTGAGTCGGAGGTACTAATAGGGGTACCCGTAGGAAATTAGGAAGTAGGATTGAGGAACATATACTTAAATTGACTTGCACGTGTCTTATCATGGTTTTGTCTATTGTTTATGTTTTATTTTGATTAATTATAATTTATAGATGTAGACAAAGTTTAGCTGAGTTAATGCATGAGTTTAGATCTACCCACTTGTGTGTTGGATAGGTAAATTGAGGATAGCTAGGTAGAGATCTAAAATGTAATTTTACTAGATTATCTGGTATGTTTTTGGTACCTTGAACACATCTTTTCTTTTTTCGAATATATATATATATATATATATATATATATATATATATATATATAGAGTAAGGATCAAATGAGAAGAAAACTTATAATGAGAATGATAAGAAGAAACCACAACCACACATTTCAGATGCACCTACAAAAATGCATGCATCTCCCCTTAAAATTCTCCTTCCTATTTAAAATGTGTGGCTAGAAATCCTTCTTATTCTTCTCATTATATTTTTTCTTCTCACTTGATCCCTTCCCTATATATATATATATATATATATATATATATATATATATATATATATATATATATATATATATTAGGGGACTTTCTTTTCAGCACCAATCTTAGTGCGAGAACTGACAGAACCACCAAAAACATACATGCACGCCTTTTAAAAATAAAAAAAATACATGAAAATCATCAATAATCGTAAGAATCCACCTATGTTCTTCAGTATCATCATGAACTCTTCCTCTTCTTTCACAAAAACCTTACACACGGCCGCAATATTGTCGTTGCACGCCTTATAAGAACATACATGCACACCTTCAAAGAAAAATTTTGTATTTCCAATTTCTTATCAAATTCTTTAGAACAACTATGTTTTTTTAAAACATATATGTATTTTTAAACATATTGCAAAAGATACAATAAAAAATTTTATTGAAGGGCTGCATGCATGTTTATTGTGGTTCCTATCAGTTCTCGCCTAAATTGATGCAGAAAAGAAAGTACACTATATATATATATATATATATATATATATATATATATATATATATATATATATGATAAAGATCAAATAAAAAGACAAATATTCGTGAGAAGGATAAAAATATTTATTTTTTTAAAAAAGTTCTCAAAAAATTCTAAAAAAATTCCACAAGATCGTGTATGTTGGTGCATGAAAAAGTTGTAAAGGAAGTTTTTCTAAAAGTGGATAGTTTTGCCGAAAAAAATTTATAAAAAAAAACGTTTGTGCATTAAATCGATTTTTTGTGCATCAAAAATTCGTTTTTGTATCCAACTTCTATTGACTTTTTGCATCAAAATTTTATTGCGCATCAAACTATAACAAGTTGAAATTTGTGTGCATCAAAAAAAATTTGTGCATCAAATTTACTTTTTTTTTGCATTAAGAAAACGTATAAAAACTCAAAATTAGAAAAACTTCTTTTACAAAAGTTTTATGCACCAACATACCTGATTTAATGGAATTTTTCGAGAACTTTTTAAAAAAAAATTTCTTTTTAGCGTTCTCACAAATATTTGTCTTTTTATTTTAACATTTCTCTATATTATATATATATATATATGAGAGAGAAAATGGTTGGTCATGCAATACTTGTGGATGACATGCATACAATGTGACAAATAAGAGATTCGGACAAAACCTAGCGATCCATTGTGGTATGACTTTTCTCAATTTACTCAATATTATTCCGAATCCGTATACCAAGCTGCAAATGAAAGGTATGGATCAATCCCAAAGTCCCTAAACCTGCATACCAAGCATCCCCTAAAGGGTTATTCAATTTTTTAATCTAAAAAATAAAATTTTAATATTAACCCATTTAAGTACTCATTTAGTCCATTAGTCCTAGCTCAAAACAAACGTGGCCCGACCCGTTTAAATTTACAAAACAGCCCTTTGAATTATGTACCAAATTACGAACACTACCCTCACTTTTACGCTATTTACAAATTCGACCCAATAAACTTGACCCACCGCAGCGAAGCGCGGGTTTCAATACTTGTTATATCTATTAAACAAAGTCATTTAACAAGTGATACGATTAAAAAATAATATCGTAAAACAGTTAAAAAGAACTTGATCTAATAAGACCAAATGTAATAAGTAGCACTTAAGACCGCAATCATCACTATCACCTCACATTTTTTTCTTTGTACAATTAACTTTATTAACAACTTAGTTTAATAAGATAATCAACTTCACCACTAATTTTTATTTTTTTTTCATTTTTTCAAACGCTAACATTAAATTTTTATTAATAATTAAAAAATATTACTGATTGTGCAAATATGGGCACGACCAGGCTTCGATGAGATCGAAGAGTTCTTTGAGTGATTGTTGAGTTGTCAAGCCTTGAATAACCTGTGTCAACACAAATAAAAAAAACTACGTTAAGTGAAGCGCAGGGGGCGTCCCTGCGAATCACCTCTGATGTGAGAGTAAGTATGTGCTTTGTATTTGGTATAGTATGATAACGTAAGTAAGTGTGTGAAGAGTTCTAGCCATACCTAGAGCCTTTACCATCTATTTATAGGTGTAGAAATGAGATGGGACGAGGCTTAGCACAAAGACCGGTGATCGTGGGGGTGTCCCATGATTTAAGGGGTGATTCTTGGGGTTGTGTATCACGATCTATATTTTGACGGGAAGACCTTAATGGAGATGGAGAACGTGGGTTTGACTGTCTGACCTTTGTTCTAGTTTCGTCGAAGGCCCACCACAAAGGGTGTAGTATAACACCTCGTGTTTTAGGTCATTGTACGACATTATGTAATCCACTATTTATTTTTAGGGTTTTACGCGTTTGCTTTTTTATTACCCAAAATCTTGCATACACGCTTGAAATTAAACCCTTGTAACACCAATTGCACCCAATATGATCCAAACCCTATCAAGAATCAATAAAATCAAGAACTTGGGTAAATCTTATGCATGGTAAATTTTATTTGAAAAGAGTGATGGGGGTTTATGAAGGAATGATTTGAGAGTGAATGGGAGTGATTAATTGGATTTTTAGTGATGATGATGGTGGTTTGGGTGTTGGGACGACGAGAGCAGGAAGGATGGAGAGCAAAGAAAAATCTTTTGATATCTTTGTGTTTTTGTTGTTGTTTGAATGGGTTATTTAAATCAAGTAAAAATAAATGATAAGGGGGGGGGGGGGGGTGTTTTGGTTTGGCTTATTGTTGGAGTCAAAAGAGGGGAGTGTTTGGTTTCTAGTTTTGTAGGAGCTAATTAAAAGAAAAAGGGTGTTTGTTTTTGTATGTTATGTTTATTTTATATTTTTATTTTTATTTTTATATAACATTTATACCACAATATTTGATTTAAAACATTTAGTTAAAATATTAAAAAAGTGTTAAAGTACCATTTTTGAGACGATTTTATTAAAACCGACTAAAATATAAAAGTAAATCTTGAGATTTATAAAAATAAATATGAGATTTAAAATTAGTAGTGGCCTTAAATACGAGGTTTTACATCCTCTCCTCCTTAGGGGAGCGCCGTCCCGGTGCTCAATTCACCTTATTGGTCTTTGGTTTACTTGTGAAGAGATGAGAGGAAATACTTAGATCATCGTCGAGGTTTCCAACGAAAATTGAATGAACAAAACTCAAAGCATCAAATATATGCAATGAACACGAGAGTACGGATTAAATGTCGCGATAATCTTTAAAAGGAAGGATGAAATACATGACTCGAAGAAAAAGTCATTGGATACGAAGAATTTCACAAGTCGTTAATTCTTGGAAGCAGTTAATGGTTCATTACGATTAGCTTATCAAGTTCGCAGAGGTTAAAAATAAAAAATAATAAATTCCATAAAAAATTAGAAATAGAATTAAGGCTCGGTTAAAATATTGACCGTAAAATACGAGATGCTACATTTTTCCCACCTTAAGGGAGCGCCGTCCCGGTGCTCTATTCGACTTATCTTCATAGGGTTTGCGACGGTTGATACACATTCGGAAAATCCATATAACAAACTACGAGTCTAAAGAAGTTCATAGCCCAAAGAATGATTCGTACGGACAAACGCACGCTATGTCGGATACACATAAGCCCACTCATTCACAATTCGTCATTTACATAAAGAGGCGTCCCAATCCATGTAAGTCAAGAATTATGAACTCATGGTTCGGCGGTTTATAATTTCCTTATTCAAATAAAGAAGCGTCCTAATTCATTTCAATAAGATGATTATAAATCATCCTGCTTAAGTATGGTCGACACAAAACACAATATCAAAACAAGACCAAATGCTACATTAAGTAAAAAGGATTGTCTCTTTGACGACATGATTCTTCAAAATCATAAGAAGTAACGAGAAAAAGAATGAGACGTTAGTCAATCACGTTTCAAAGGTAAGTGTCAAAAGACGGCACGATCCAAGGTAACAATATAAAGTCGTACTCTTATCGAATGGAAGACTTTAAAACAACAGATTATGAAGCAATATATGCGATTCAAAGGCATAAAAAGAGTGTTCAAACTTGAAGTCGAATGATAAAATAACTAGCGGAATTGACAAATTACGCTGAATTTCAACATCATAAAAAAAGAATGAAGTAAGGTCGCGTAAATTACACTTAATGGACCTTTATCTCAACATCCGTAATAGGTATAAACATGAGGTTTTTGCCTCAGACAAGCCATTAGACTCTAGTTTACTGAGATTACAAGAGATTTAATTCAAAATGTTCAGATCCTAAGTGGAATTATCATTTTACCCGCATGTACCAAATGTGATTATTTAAAACGTTTTCTTGTTCTATCGTTTTTAGCATAATTCCCATTTTATAACTCCGTTTGTCAATTGGAAAATAGGGCACTTAATAAGAAAATATTGGTCTCAAACTCATTTTGAAAATTTGGACACAAATTTTTAGTTAGTTTTGCTATTTGGTCGTAACTCATTCATCCACTAAGTTTGTTTCCACGGTTTTGGTCGTATCTTGACCATCCGGAAGAGTTGGCGTTCCATCCAACTCGCCACTAGGACCTAACATATTAGCCTATTCATTAATGCAAAGATACAGTAGGATTTACGTCAAAATTTTCCCATTAAAATGCCAACTTTACTCAAAAGTTTCAGAAAAAAATAGCCGAAAGTAACCATAAATAGTCAACACTTATAGGAATTACTATTATATATATAGATGGCGATGATCCCGAAGATACGCGTAAGAATATGAGAAGAGAGTAGCTCATATATGTACAAGTATCTATATATATAATATTAGCATTGACGTTCGAGGGAGAAAATAAGGAAGTAGGAAGTACGCGATAGTCGGAGTAATCAACGTATATATATAATCGGCCGATATAAAGCAAATAATATGACGTCATAAGATAGACGTATGAGAGCAAAATAATAACCAAGTATTATATACTAATTATTAATGTAATAGCAATAAAGATGCAAAAGAGAGCATATAAGTTACCTGGGAGCAAGCAAGCGCGGATATCGGACAATGGTGAAAGACTCTTAAATTTTTTCGAAAAACGGTTATAGTCTAGGGTTTTGAAAACGACCTAGTTCGCTATAACGAGTGCTCTGATACCAATCTGTAACACCCCCATAAAATCACAACGCAGCGGAATACCACTTTGGGGTGCTACTTCATAGTATAAAGTACAAGTTACAGAAAACGACCTCAAAAGAGACGTTTAATAAAATGTCACATTCGATTTAAATAAATCAGAGTAAATTCAGGTCCCAATAATTTCCTTTTTAACAAAAGTTACAAGAGTTTAAACATGACTCATTTGTATATTTAAAGAAAAATGATTATCGAATGTGAAGAAAAACCAAGCCTTTAAAGTTTTGATATCCGCGCATCCAAATGCTCCCAATGCTCAGCTAACAAGATATAACCTGAGAAAATACATGCAAAAACGTCAACAATAATGTTGGTGAATTCATAGGTTTAAGTAAAAGCAGTATTGAAATAACTCAAATAATGTTTCAGTAAGAAAAGTAGCGTTACAATATTTATAAGTATTCTTTCCGAAATCCAAGTAGTGATTTAATAAATCAGGTAATGTTCAGAAGTGGACCACAAGAATTAAGTAATGTAGACAAGAGAAACAAATTCACCAAGTCTAAATGAAATATATATTATTGCACTAAGCTCATGACCCCGAAACCTTAACAAGTTTGTGCCCCAAATGTATAGGATGCTTGCCCACATCCTAAAAGTACTCCCAATGTTAAATGCACCATGATCAACTTGTGACCCCAAAGAAAGGTGGGGATTGTCAGTCCCGATAGATCTACCCATAACATTCGCGCTTACTACAATAGCAATTAACGGTTCATGATAAGTAGGGACTTAATGGCAATAAGGCAACTTATGCAATAATATTCAGGCATTAATCTGGATAGCATACAATTGAATAACACTTGTGTCCAATGTAAAACAAGTAATGTGTTCAAAACTCTCAGTTTTCATATATAAGAATTTAGTGATCTCAAATCATGTAGTAAGCAAATCAAGCTTTAGTAAATTCATGAGTAAACAACCATGTATTAAAAGTCATGTAATAAGCAAGTAAAAGCTTTAGTAAAAAAAATAGTCATGTAACGCTTAAGTAGTAGAAATTAATAAGTTGGCTTAGTAAAACGAGCATGTATTCTCACCCCGAAAACAGTTTATGGAAACCATTAGAAAAGAAAAGGGTGGGGCTATGAACTCACCTGAGATAGAAGTATCGGATAAGAGAATCACAACAAGGAACAATTATGACAACGATGCATACATCATGATCAACAATGAAGAAACGAAGTCGAGAGATCCGAATCGCGACCTAAAATAATGGTGCGCGTAATTAAAACCCACACTTATAATAAGATGTAACATAGTACGAGTAAATAGATACATATTTATATATATCGGCATGTAGTAATATCATATGCTTAAGAATCCATGAATGAGAAATCACTAAAATGCTACACTTACATTTTCTTAAATTTGACGTTTTTAACTAGAGGATCATCATACTTAAAGGATTGCTAAATGGTCGAACTAGACGATCTCCGTCCATATTAAGTTACCCTTATATGTTATGTAACTACCATATTTCACCCATAAACCATAGCCTAAGTAATCTTATTATGAAAGACACATCAATGACACTTGTTCTAAAACAGGGTCTGCTGGACTTTGCAAAAGTTTGGCACTATCTGACCTATCTAAACCTTACAGAAAATTCTGGAAAAATTCAGGGAAGTCATACATATTATGAAGATGCTACAGTTTAAATTTCGTCGAAAAATATTAAGTTTTGATCCGCCTGCTCACTGCATCTTTACAATCTAAATTCTGGACAGCAAACACAGTTTTGACACTTAATCTTGTACAAAGGGTTTGACTCACTTTTACATTCTGGAAATCGACGAGGCCTAGCTCGTTGGAAAGTAGACTCGAAGTAGATAGTCATAGGGTCCTGCAAATCTAGAAAAGCTATTGGCATGACCAAGTTACACTTCGCGTAATATGGACCAAAATTCTGCGCAAAAACAGTGTGTGCATAATTTTGCCGCTTTAGTTTTCAAACTTCAAAATGCCATATCTTTTTCGTTTTTAAGAGCTAGACGCTCTACCTTATATCGAAACGACCCTTAGGGCGAACACTATCAATCTGAAAATTAAAATATCAGTTTACACAATACTCATCTTACCAAATTCAAGCCTAAACTTTCTGGTCTAATTGAGGGTTATAAAACCCTATCAAAACTTTAAACTTTCGCATCAAACATGCTTCCATTATTCTCAAACTAACCTAATACATTTATTAGCTCACTAATCTCGCCAACAACATAAGGATCATAACTTCTAATTTATTTCATGGATTCTTAAACATAAAGATAACTACATGCAATATGTATAAAAATTAAATCAAGCAAGAAGGTAATCAAGATGCTCACAATGCTAAATAAAGAGAAGGAAAACCAACACTATCAAACCCTTGTGGGTTTGATAATCTGCTGAACACCACAAGAAGGACCCAAAAAAACCCAAAACTCTTGATTTGTTTTACCAAACTTGTTAAAGCCACTTGTAATCAACTCCTTGTTACTCGAATTACCCTTAATTAGATCAAAAACCTTTGAAATCAAAAATCAATAAAAATCAAGAACTTGAAGAACATGATGCATGGTTGATTTTATCTAAAAAGGATGATGAGGGTTTAGTTTAGGGATGATTTAGGAGTGATTGGAAGTGATTCATGAATTTGGAGTGATGATTTTGGTGGTCTTGGGGGAGGGTTTGACGAACAGAAGAGAGCGATTGGCAGGACCGATTTTTTTTTGTAATATGATACTGTGTGTTGTGTTTCGGCTTATGTTTAAAAGAAAAGAAAAGAATATGTTTGGGCTTGGGTTTATAACAAGAAAGAAAAAAAAGATAATTGTAAGTGTGGGCTTGGGTTGTATTTAAAAATATATAAAAATATAATAAGGGGGTGTTTGGTTTCTAGTTTTGATGAAGCCTGAAACAATTAAAGAGGGTGTTTGGTTTATATGTTATGTTTATAAATTTTATTTTTATTTTTATTTTTCTAAAACATTCATTCCACAATATTTGTTTTTAAAACACGTAGTTAAAATATTAAAAATTGTACAAAAAAACACTATTTTGACGCAGTTTTGGCCAAACGCGGATAAAAGATGAAAATTAATAAAAATAAAATAAAATAAGCTCTCATGGCTAAATATGACATTCGTGGATTTTCTTGATCGATAACGGGTAAAATTCAAATAATACACTCACGACTATTTAAAATGGACGATTTTATTAAAACCGGCTAAAATATAAAAGTAAAGTCTTGAGATTTATAAAAATAAATATGAGATTTAAAATTAGTAGTGGCCTTAAATACGAGATTTTACACCATCCCCTCCTTAGGGGAGCGTCGTCCCGGTGCTCAATTCACCTTATTGGTCTTTGGTTTCCTTGTGAAGAGATGAGAGGAAATACTTAGATCATCGTCGAGGTTTTCAACGAAAATTGAATGAACAAAACTCAAAGCATCAAATATATGCAATGAACACGAGCGAACGGATTGAATGTCGCAATAATCTTTAAAAGGAAGGATGAAATACATGACTCGAAGAAAAAGTCATTGGATACGAAGAATTTCACAAGTCGTTAATTCTTGGAAGCGGTTAATGGTTCATTACGATTAGCTTATCAAGTTCGCGGAGGTCGATACACATTTGGAAAAATCCATATAACAAATTACGAGTCGAAAGAAGTTCATAGCCCAAAGAATGATTCGCACAGACGGACGCACGCTATGTCGGATACACATAAGCCCACTCATTCATAATTCATCATTTACATAAGAGGCTGTCCAATATCAATGTAAGTATTGAGAATTATGAATTAGGTTCGGCGGTTTATAATTTCCTTATTCAAATGAAGAAGCGTCCTAATTATTTCAATAAGATGATTATAAATCATCCTACTTAAGTATGACCGACACAAAACACTATATCAAAACAAGACTAAATGCTACATTAAGTAAAAAGGAGTGTCTCCTTGACGACATGATTCTTCAAAATCATAAGAAGTAACGAGAAAAAGAATGAGACGTTAGTCAATCACGTTTTAAAGGTAAGTGCCAAAAGACGGCACGATCCAAGGTAACAAGATAAAGTCGTACTCCTATCGAATGGAAGACTTTAAAACAATAGATTATGAAGCAATATATGCGATTCAAAAGCATAAAAAGAGTGTTCAAACTTGAAGTCGAATGATAAAATAACAAACGGAATTGACAAATTACGCCAAATTTCAACATCATAAAAAAAAGAATGAAGTAAGGTCGCGTAAATGTTTCGGAGATAACCGCATCACTCACAATATATTGAAGTAAAAGAACTTATTAAGACATACCATAGTGTTATACACATATGTAATAATTAATATCACATAACAATTCTTCCCTCGATCGACTTAATGGACCTTTATCTCAACATCCGTAATAGGTATAAACATGAGGTTTTTGCTTCAGACAAGCCATTAGACTCTAGTTTACTGAGATTACAAGAGATTTAATTCAAAATGTTTAGATCCTAAGTGGAATTATCATTTTACCCGCATGTACCAAATCTGATTATTTAAAACGTTTTCTTGTTCTATCGTTTTTAGCATAATTCCTATTTTATAACTCCGTTTGACTCAAAACGAAAGCCCATGATTAAGTTTATCTAAATCCTACAAGTTATAATTGGAAAATAGGGCACTTAATAAGAAAATATTGGTCTCAAACTCATTTTGAAAATTTGGACACAAATTTTTAGTTAGTTTTGCTATTTGGTCGTAACTCATTCATCCACTAAGTTTGTTTCCACGGTTTTGGCCGTATCTTGACCATCTAGAAGAGTTAGGGTTCCATCCAACTCGCCACTAGGACCTAACATATTAGCTTATTTATTAATGCAAAGATACAGTAGGATTTACGTCAAAATTTTCCCATTAAAATGCCAACTTTACTCAAAAGTTCCAAAAATAGCCGAAAGTAACCATAAATAGTCAACACTTATATGAATTACTATTATATATATAGATGGAGATGATCCCGAAGATACGCGTAAGAATATGAGAAGAGAGTAGCTCATATATGTACAAGTATCTATATATATAATACTAGCATTGACGTTCGAGGGAGAAACTAAGGAAGTAGGAAGTACGCGATAGTCGGAGTAATCAACGTATATATATAATCGGCCGATATAAAGCAAATAATATGACGTCATAAGATAGACGTATGAGAGCGAAATAATAACCAAGTATTATATACTAATTATTAATGTAATAGCAATAAAGATGCAAAAGAGAGCATATAAGTTACCTGGGAGCAAGCGCGCGCGGATATCGGACAATGGTGAAGGACTCTTAAATTTTTTTGAAAAACGGTTATAGTCTAGGGTTTTGAAAATGACCTAGTTCGCTATAACGAGTGCTCTGATACCAATCTGTAACACCCCCATAAAATCACAACGCAACGGAATACCACTTTGGGGTGCTACTTCATAGTATAAAGTACAAGTTACAGAAAACGACCTCAAAAGAGACGTTAATAAAATGTCACATTCGATTAAAATTTTAGAGTAAAATCAGGTCCTAATAATTTATAATTTAACAAGATTACAAGAGTTCAAACGTGAATCATTTTGTATATTTGAAGTTAAAAAGTTATCGAATGTGAAGAAAACTGAGTCCTTGAGTTTTGTTGATATCCACGCGTCTCGAATGCTCCCAATGCTCAGCTAACAAGATATAACCTGAGAAAATACATGCAAAAACGTCAACAATAATGTTGGTGAATTCATAGGTTTTAGTAAAAACAGTATTGGAATAAATCAAGTAATATTTCAGTAAGAAAAGTAGCGTTACAACATTTAAAAGAATTGTTGTCGAATCCCAGTAGTAATTTAATAAATCAAGTATGCTTAGTAGTGGACCACAAGGTATAAGATCAGCCAACGACAATGCAACGAATGCAGTGTCAAGTAACAGAATTATCGCATTGAGCTCGTGACAACCGATCCCTTTGACGAGAATTTATGTTGCCCCAAACGGATTAGGTATTATTGCTATATACCTGTAGTTCTCAGAGTAATATATCCGTTTAAGAGTGGGTGTTCCAAAGGATACAAACCCCGGACGGGGAGTCACCCCATAGTACTATTTATTACACTAGCGTCTACCCATCACAGGTAGTTAACGGTTCACGATATATTGGGGACTTTAGCAATAGGTACTCCTACGATAATTCACAATAACGGGTCAAGAATACCCTTCAAGCACTTGTGTCCAATTTAAAACAGGTATATGTTCAAAACTTACGGTTTTGAAAATAGATAAACAATGATTTCAAATCATTTAGCAAGCAATTTATGCTTTAATAAATTCAATAGTAAACAACCATTTATCAAACATGTATTAGAAATCATGTGAAAAGCAAGTAAAGTCTTTAGTAAAAACATTCATGTAACGCTTATGAAATTGGAATCAATAAATTTGGCTTAGTAAAACAAGCATGTATTCTCACCCCGAAAATAGTTATGAAAACCATTAAAGAAGAAAAGATGGGGCTATGAACTCACCGAGGAGTTATGAAGACCAGAAGTAGATGAATCTTCGGACGAGTGAGAAGCGTCTACGCACAACCTAAAAGACGTGATGCGGCTTAGAATGATAAAGAAGATTGATACGTAAAAGAATAAATCGAATGATCACGAGATATGTTTCTAAGATATGCATGGCATTGCATTATAACTTAAAACTAAGTAATTTTTATCCCCACAATTGGTTATATAACCTTTTACTCTTAATACTAAATTATGTGTCTCTAAGTACTCGCTTAGTGTTCTTATCTTATTACTATGTGGCCGCACTTTTATTTCTCAAGAAAGGCGTAAAACTATGTTGTTGAATTTTTATGTCAATTTACACAGACTATATCTCTTAACTATAAACAGATTACAAAGGATGGGGATTTACCCCCATGGAAAAGATACTTAGTCTAGTTTCCAACATTAGGCCTTTTATCAACCATTTACCAATCTACAGGAAATGGTTTTTTACTAATCATAACCAGACAGAAAGTTCGTTGAATTTCTAACGCTTACGGTTTCGGCCATAAATCCTATCTATGTTTAGAATATATGTTGAATCTAAAAGAGGATGAAAGTTATGATGTCTAGTGTTTAACACATGTTTTAAAAACCTAACACTTTAGTGTAAAAATTTGGAGTTAAATCCCTTTTTCAAACAGTAGTTTAGAACTGACTAGTTTCCGTAAATCGGTCATATCTCACTCATCCGGAGGAGATATGGCTCTAGCCAATTCGAAACATGTACTTTGAACTTATTTCTACAACTCCATCAAATAATCCAGACTTTCTTAGGCCAAAAGTTTGCTGCAATCAACCCATTTATACTGCTGGTCTGCAGCAGTCCCAAATTTTCCTACCAAACTCTAATTTTGACGTATTTCCCAAACCGTAATAGCTATTAAAGTGAATCCACATGGAGAAGTTAGATTAAGATGTATACTACTGATGTTAGCCTTCCTATCCTACATTTTAGAGTATTAACTTGGAGGTTAACTCGTTTTCCAAATGATGTTCCAGCTTTGACTAGCAATCGTAAAATGGCCATAATTCCCTCATCCGGAGGAGTTGATAAACCATCCAATTAACCACATGAACTTTATAACTATATCTATCCAACCATGTAATTTATTCATAGACTTCAGGCCAAAAATTATTGGGAAAATCCATGTTTTGCTACTGACCTCAAAACAGTCCCTAAAACTACTTCCAAATTCATTTGAAACTCATCCAAATTGCTAATTAAACACATGAAATGCCATAACATATCTTATTAACATATCGCACACATCAAAACATGATGTTCATGATCAAACCCAAAATCAAACAAACTCAAGAACATGCATGCTTATAAAAGATCAAAATCAAGCACATGCATTGGTATAGAAATTAATCAATGAAAAAGGGTTTAAAAATAAACTTACAACACAATATAATGAAAGTAATTGATCAACCAAAAACCCTCCTTGTTTAGACGAAACCCAAACAACCCTTAATTAATTAAAACCCTAATTTTTATTCAATCAAATCTTGCAATAGCACTATACCCAAACCCTTGATGCCTCAATTGTACCCAAAATCATTAAAAACCTTGAAAATCAAAATCTTTAACAATCAAGAACTTGAGAGAAAACTTTGTATGGTTGATTTAATCTTCAAAAGGATGATGGGGTTTAATATAGTAATGATTTGGAGTAGATTGGAAGTGATTTTAGGGATCAGATTGAAGATTTTTGGTGGTTTGGTGTGTGTGTATCGAACACGATAAAGAGAGGAGGAGGGACCGAATATTTTTTTTGTATCTGTGATATGTGTCGTGTGTGTGTTTTTATAAAAATAAGGTTGGGCTTTATATGGGTCAAACTTTATATAAGGGAGTGTTTGTTTTAGGATTTTGTAGGAGCTAATAGAACATAAAGGGTGTTTGGTTTTTAGTTTAGTAGGAGTAAAAATATGATAAGGGGGTGTTTGGTTTCTAGTTTTGATGGAGTCTAAACAAAGAAACAATTAAAAAGAGTGTTTGGATTATATGTTATGTTTATAAATTATATTATTATTATTATTATTATTTTTAAATATTTATACCACAATATTTGTTTTTAAAACACTTAATTGAAATATTAAAAATTGTAAAAATACTATTTTGACGCGGTTTCGGCCAAACGCGGATAAAAGATGAAAAATAATAAAAATAAAATAAAATAAGCTCTCATGGCTGAATATAACTTTCGTTGATTTCTCGATCTGATAAAAAGGTAAATATTATAATCACGGAAGCGGAATACTAAAATGACGATTTTTTATCAAGTCGACCAAAAAGGAATAAAAAAAATGATTTCTACAAGAATAGAAAATACAACTAGGGCTCGGTCCTTAAACATTGATCTTAAATTCGGGTTGTTAAATTTAACTTAGATAATTAAAACTAACAAAGAATAGATAACAAAAATACTGTTAGAACTAAGAATTACGCTCTCGCTCTTAGTGATCGACACCCTACTTACCAACGAAGCTACATCTGATCGGGTACACTGCCCGTTAGTGTTGTTTTTAGGTACAGTCGGCAAGATATAAATGTAAAACTTGATAAAGAAAATACCTACACTCAACGACACATCAAGTTTTTTGAGCCGCTGCCGGGGAGTGAAGTTGTTTAATTTTTATTTTTATTAGTATTTTAGTTTTAAACTAGATTAGCATAACTTAGAATTAGTTTAAATTGTTGTGTTTATTTGTTTTTGTGTGTTTGCTTGTTTGTCTTTGTTTTCGTTTTTGTTTTGTAATTGAATGAGGTCAGATGGACGCAATCAAATCTGCTCATGGAAGATACATCAAGCTTGAGCTAAAAAAGCTCACAAACGTGGTCAGACGTTTAATTGCTATGTACGGTAAGGTCAGGCTTTGTGAAAATATTGAATATAGGGATTTTAAGACAGATTTCCCCGCCATCATCTATGACGATGCATTGACAACTGACCACGAGTTTCCTCATCGATATACCACGGTAAGACCTCTTGATAACAACGAAATGGACTTTAGAATATCGCTTGACGAATCTGACGATGAAGATTACATTTGCATATATGACAAAAGTTCATTTTCTTATAAACTAATTTATGTTAATGATTTAAAAATGGATTCGGAAAAAGATATTGATGAAGTTAATTTACCTCGTAATGATGTTGGTATTGAACAATTGGATAATGATATTTATTACAATGTTGATACCCAATCCTATGAGTTCGATGAGGTTTTTGAAACAAATCATGACGTACATGGTGAAACATTCAATATGGAAGATTATTTAATAATAGAAGTCATGATTCAAAAGTGTTTTCATAAAGGGATGCCATTAATTTTTGTCATTAAGAATTTATATGTGCCATTTGGCATTCCCTTCGACCCCAAATGGTTTAATAAGGATGGTGTCTACACAAAGAAAATTGAGGAGGTCCATGGACTGCGAAAGAGCATGGGGGAGCAGCGCGATGTCCTGGACGCGATGAGCCGAGACTTTTCTTTGTTCACTGTTTGGGCTGTTAGTAGCCTGTCACAGCTGATTGACTTGAGCGGAGTGACCTACACGAGGTATTTTGATTCATACGTACCATATCAGAGACGCAGAGTTAGACTGAGGACCAATGACGCTAGCACCTCGGCACCTCAGCAGCCTGATCCTTGATCCTTATTCCTTACTTTTAATCTTATCTTTTGTGGACTAGTACTTTATTTTGTAGTCATGATGTTTTTAACTTTAAATGACTTATCCTTTGTAATGTGTATATGGTAAGACGCTTTTGTTCACTTTTGATAAGATAGAGTGAAGCCTGCAGTAAGTTCTGCAAACACGCTATCAAATTATCTATTGTTTTTGGACTCGGAACGAAAACCAACAAGAGAGTTTGAGAATAAGAAAGAGTAATGTAAAAATGAAGAACTGAAGACAAGTCTAACTTAAAGACTTTGTTGTAAACAAAAGTGCTTGCCGGGAGACAACCCGGAATGTATTTTCTTATTTTTATCGAGTCTGTCTTCCCAAACTCTCAATACGGCGTATCCAGCCTTAGTGGATATAGCGTATTGATTGTCTGGACGTTACCCAGTCCTTTATTTTTTGCATTTTAGAACTTTATTGTCAAACTTTCTATACGGCGTATTCATAAATATGATATGGCGTATTTGAAAATCTGACCCGTACTTCAGATAATTTTTACAGGTCTCAATACGGCATATCCTGGTTTTGGGATACGGCTTATCGACTGCATGTACAGTTTACGTTTTTTGTTTTTGTTTTCTAACCATAGAATACGGAGATAGAATTGGATTAGTGTTTCCTATATCTTATACATGACCTTAGTAAAAAGAAGAAAACGACTTTGGGTATACAAAGTCATTTTCTTCTTTTCAGTAAGGTCCTGTATAAGATATAGGAAACACTAATGCAATTCTATCTCGGTATTTTATGGTTAGAAAAAAAACAAAAAAAAACTGTATAGGCAGTCGATACGCCGTATCCCAAAACCAGGATACACCGTATTGAGACCTGTAAAAATTGTCTGAAGTACGGGTCAGATTGACAAATACGCCTTATCATATTTATGAATACGCCGTATAGACAAATCTGACAATAAAGTTTTAAAATGCAGAAAAATAAAGGACCGGATAACGTCCAGACAGTCGATACGCTGTATCCATTATGATTAGATGTATCGAGAGTCTAGGAAGACAAACTCGATAAAAATAAGAAAATACATCCCGGGTTGTCTTTCGGCAAGCACTTTTGTTTATAGCAAAGTATTTAAGTTAGACGTGTCTTCAGTTCTTCATTTTTACATCACTCTTTCTTATTCTCAAACTCTCTTGTTGGTGTCCGTTCTCGAGTCCAAAATCAATAGATAATTTGATAAGCGTGTTTGCTGAACTTACTGCCAGGCTTCACTCTATCTTTCAAAAGTAAACTAAAAAGCATTTTACCATAATACACATTACAAAAGGATAAGCATTTTAAGTTTATATACATCATGACTACAAAATAAAGTACTAGTCCACAAAAGATAAGATTAAAAGTAAGGAATAAGGATCAAGGATCAGGCTGCTGAGGTGCCGAGGTGCTAGCGTCATTGGTCCTCAGTCTAACTCTGCGTCTCTGATATGGTACGTATGAATCAAAATACCTCGTGTAGGTCACTCCGCTCAAGTCAATCAGCTGTGACAGGCTACTAACAGCCCAAACAGTGAACAAAGAAAAGTCTCGGCTCATCGCGTCCAGGACATCGCGCTGCTCCCCCATGCTCTCTCGCAGTCCATGGACCTCCTCAATTTTCTTCGTATAGACACCATCCTTATAGAACCGTTTGGGGTCAAAGGGAATCAAACAATAAGGGAATAAAAAAAACGCCAAATGGCAGTATAAATTCTTAATGATAAAATTAATGCATCCCTTGTGAAATTATTTTGAATCATGACTTTCGATTATTTAATAATCCTTTCCATTTTGAATTTTCACCTATGTGCGTCATGATTCATTTCAAAATCCTCTTCGAACTCATAGGATTAGGTATCAACATTGTAATCAATATCATTATCCAATCGTTCAATGACAACATCGTTACGAGGTAAATTGACTTCATCAATATCTTTTTCCGAATCCATTTTTAAATCATTAACATAAATTAGTTTATAAGAAAATGAACTTTTGTCATATATGCAAATGTAATCTTCATCGTCAGATTCGTCAAGCGATATTCTAAAGTCCATTTCGTTGTTATCAAGAGGTCTTACCGTGGGTTCAGATGAGACCTCGTGGTCAGTTGTCAATGCATCGTTATAGATGATGGCGGGGAAATCTGTCTCAAAATCCCTAAAATATTCAATATTTTCACAAAGCCTGACCTTACTGTACATAGCAATTAAATGTCTGACCACGTTTGCGAGCTTTTTCAGCTTCAAGCTTGATGTATTCTTCCATGGTGAGATTTGATTCGTCCATCTTGACCTAAATCAATTACTAAACATAAAACGAAAACAAAGACAAACAAGCAAACACACAAAAACGAATAAAACAAAAAAAATTAAACTAATTCTAAATTACGCTAATCTAGGTTAAAACTAAAATATTAATAAAAATAAAAATTAAATGACTTCACTCCCCGACAACGGCGCCAAAAACTTGATGTGTCGTTGAGTGTAGGTATTTTATTTATCAAGTTTTACATTTATATTTTGCCGACTATACCTAAAAGCAACACTAACGAGCAGTGTACCCGATCAGATGTAGCTTCGTTAGTAAGTAAGGTGTCGATCACTAAGAGCGAGAGTGTTAATTCTTAGTTCTATCAGTATTTTAGTTAGTTATTCTATGTTAGTTTTAATTATCTAAGTTATTCAAAGTTAAATTTAACAACTTTAAGATCAATGTTTAGACCGAGCCCTATTTGTATTTTCTAATTTTTGTAGAAATTATTTTTTTTATTCTTTTTGCTCGACTTGATAAAAATCGTCGTTTTAGCTATTCCGCGTCGTGATTTAGATATTTATCCGTTTTATCGATCGAGAAATCAACGAAAGTTGTATTCAGCCATGAGAGCTTATTTTATTTTATTTTTATTATTTTTCATCTTTTATCCGCGTTTGGCCGAAACCGCGTCAAAATAGTATTTTTATAATTTTTAATATTTCAATTAAGTGTTTTAAAAACAAATATTGTGGTATAAATATTTAAAAAAAATAAAATAATAATAATATAATTTATAAACATAACATATAATCCAAACACTCTTTTTAATTGTTTCTTTGTTTAGACTCCATCAAAACTAGAAACCAAACACCCCTTATAAGATTTTTATCCCCCCCCCCCCCCCCCCCCCCCCCCCCCCCCCCTCCCCCCCATCCCCCCCCCCCCCCCCCCCCCCCCCCCCCCCCCCCCTCCTACTAAACTAAAAACCAAACACCCTTTATGTTCTATTAGCTCCTACAAAATCCTAAAACAAACACTCCCTTATATAAAGTTTGACCCATATAAAGCCCAACCTTATTTTTATAAAAACACACACACGACACATATCACAGATACAAAAAAATATTCGGTCCCTCCTCCTCTCTTTACTGTGTTCGACACACACACACCAAACCACCAAAAATCTTCAACCTTGATCCCTAAAATCACTTCCAATCTACTCCAAATCATTACTATATTAAACCCCATCATCCTTTTGAAGATTAAATCAACCATACAAAGTTTTCTCTCAAGTTCTTGATTGTTGAAGATTTTGATTTTCAAGGTTTTTAATGATTTTGGGTACAATTGAGGCATCAAGGGTTTGGGTATAGTGCTATTGCAAGATTTGATTGAATAAAAATTAGGGTTTTAATTAATTAAGGGTTGTTTGGGTTTCGGCTAAACAAGGAGGACAAGGAGGGTTTTTGTTTGATCAATTACTTTCATTCTATTGTGTTGTAAGTTTATTTTTAAACCCTTTTTCATTGATTAATTTCTATACTAATGCATGTGCTTGATTTTGATCTTTTATAAGCATGCATGTTCTTGAGTTTGTTTGATTTTGGGTTTGATCATGAACATCATGTTTTGATGTGTGAGATATGTTAATAAGATATGTTATGGCATTGCATGTGTTTAATTAGCAATTTGGATGAGTTTCGAATGAATTTGGAAGTAGTTTTAGGGACTGTTTTGAGGTCAGTAGCCAATAACTATGGATTTTACCTTATAATTATTGGCTGAAGCCTTATATATTAATATTACATGGTTGGATAGATATAGTTATAAGCTTCATGTGACGAATTGGATGGTTTATCAACTCCTCCGGATGAGGGAGTTATGGCCGTTTTACGATTGCTAGTCAAATCTGGAACATTGTTTGGAAAACGAGTTAAACTCTAGGTTAATACTCTAAAATGTAGGATAGGAAAGCTAATATCAGTAGTATACATCTTAATCTAACTTCTCCAAGTGGATTCACTTTAATAGCTATTACGGTTTGGAAAATACGTCAAAATTAGTGTTTGGTAGGAAAATTTGGGACTGCTGCAGACCAGCAGTATAAATGGGTTAATTGCAGCAAACTTTTGGCCTAATAAGGTCTGTATTATTTGATGGGGTTGTATAAATAAGTTCAAGGTACATGTGTCGAATTGGATAGAGCCATATCTCCTCCGGATGAGTGAGATATGACCGATTTACGGAAACTAGTCAGTTCTGAACTACTGTTTGAAAAAGGGATTTAACTCCAGATTTTTGCACTAAAGTGTTGGGTTTTTAAAACATGGTTAAACACTAGAAATCATAAGATTTCATCTCTCTTTGGATTCAACTTGATTGCTATTATAGAATAGGATTTATGGCCAAAACCGTAAGTGTTAGAAATTCAGCGAACTTTCTGTTTTGAGTTATGATTAGTAAAAACTCATTTCCCGTGGATTGGTAAATGGTTTGATTAAAAGGCCTAATGTTCTGAAAACTAGACTTAAGTATCTTTCCAGGGGTGAAAGCCCCATCCTTGTATCTTTTATAGGTTAAGAGATATGGTCTTGTAAAGTTGACTAAAAATTCAGCAACATAGTTTTACGCCTTTTCTTGAGAAATAAAAGTGCGGCCACATAGTAATAAGATAAGAATCGCTAAGCGAGACTTAGTAGACACTTAATGTAGTATAAGTGCAGGTTGTATACTAATTTGGGGATAAAAATACTTCGGTTAAGTTATAATGCAATGCCATGCATATCTCGGAAACATATCTCGTGATCATTTGATTTACTTTTACGTATCGATCTTCTTTATCATTCTAAGCCGCATCACGTCTTATAGGTTGTGCTTAGACGCTTCTCACTCGTCCGATGATTCATCTACTTCTGGTCTTCATAACTCCTCGGTGAGTTCATAGCCCCACCTTTTCTCTTTTAATGGTTTTCATAAACTGTTTTCGGGGTGAGAATACATGCTCTTTTTACTAAGTAAACTTATTGATTTCTACTACTTAAGCGTTACATGACTATTTTACTAAAGCTTGATTTGCTTACTACCTGATTTGAGGTCATTGAATACCTATATATGGAACCGTGAGTTTTGAACACATTACTTGTTTTACTTTTGGACACAAGTGTTTACAAATTGTATGCTACCCGGATTAATGCCTGAATATTATTGCATAAGTTACCTTCTTTACATTAAGTCCCTACTTATCATGAACCGTTAATTGCTATTGTAGTAAGCGCGAATGTTATGGGTAGATCTATCGGGACTGACAATCCCCACCTTTCTTTGGGGTCACAAGTTGATCACGATGCATTTAACATTGGGAGTACTTTTAGGATGTAGGCAAGCATCCTATACATTTGGGGCACAAACTTGTTAAGGTTTCAGAGTCATGAGCTTAGTGCAATAATATATGTTTTAGACTATTAAATGTGTTTCATAGTCTACTATTACTTGAATCTTGTGGTCCACTACTGAACATTTCTTGATTTATTGAATCACTACTTGGATTTCAGAAATAATACTTTGAAATGTTATAACGCCACTTTTCTTACTGGAATATTACTTGAATTATTTCAATACTGTTTTTACTTAAACCTATGAATTCACCAACATTATTGTTGATATTTTTGCATGTATTTTCTCAGGTTATTATCTTGCTAGCTGAACATTGGGAGCATTCGAGTCGCGTGGATATCAAAACTTTAAGGACTTGGTTTTCTTCACATTCGATAATTGTTTTTTTAAATATACAAATGAGTCATGTTTGAACTCTTGTAATTTTTGTTAAAAGAAAATTATTGGGACCTGAATTTACTCTAAAAATTTTAATCGAATGTGACATTTTATTAAACGTCTCTTTTGAGGTCGTTTTCTGTAACTTGTACTTTATACTATGAAGTAGCACCCCAAAGTGGTATTCCACTGCGTTGTGATTTTATGGGGGTGTTACAGAGTGGTATCAGAGCCAGGTTATAGCGAACTAGGTCATTTTCAAAATCCTAGACTATAACCGTTTTTCAAACAATTTTAAGAGTCTTTCACCATTGTTCGATATCCACGCGCGCTTGCTCCCAGGTAACTTATATGCTCTCTTTTGCATCTTTATTGCTATTACATTAATTAATAATTAGTATATAATACTTGGTTATTATTCCGCTCTCATACGTCTATCTTATGACGTCATATTATTTGCTTTATATCGGCCGATTATATATATACGTTGATTACTCCGACTATCGCGTACTTCCTACTTCCTTAGTTCTCCCTCGAACGTCAATGCTAGTATTATATATATAGATACTTGTACATATATGAGCTACTCTCTTCTTATATTCTTATGTGTATCTTCGGGATCATCGCCATCTATATATATCATAGTAATTCCTATAAGTGTTGACTATTTATAGTTACTTTCGGCTATTTTTTTTAGAACTTTCGAGTAAAGTTGGTATTTTAATGGGAAAATTTTGACTTAAACCCTACTGTATCTTTGCATTAATGAATAGTCTAATATGTTAGGTCCTAGTGGCGAGTTGGATGGAACGCCAACTCTTCCGGATGGTCGAGATACCACCAAAACCGTGGAAACAAACTTAGTGTGTACCCATAATTTGTAATGCAGATAGTTAGGCTTATAACTAATTTTATTTGACTTGGAGGCTACTAGGTTTCTACATGGGTGAAGGGTAAAACATATGAGGACCATGTGGTTCTTTGGATAAATCCGTAACTATTCATGATGAATGAGTTACGACTAGAATGGCCAAACTAATCATAAATTGTGTCCAGATTTTCAAAATGAGTTTGAGACCAATATTTTCATATTAAGTTCCCCATTTCCAATTAAAACCTGTAGGATTTAGATAAACTTAGACATGAGCTTTCGTTTCGGGTCAAACAGAGTTATAAAATGGGAATTATGCTAAAAATGGTAGAGCGAGAAAACGTTTTAAATAATCATATTTGGCACATGATGGTAAAATGATAATTCCACTTAGGATCTTAACACTTTGAGTATTTATCTTATAATCTCAGTAAACTAGAGTCTAACATTGTTTAAGGCGAAAACTGTTCGTTTATACCTATTACAGATTTTGAAATATAGGTCCATTAAGTCAGATTGCAAAGGGCATAAATGTTTATGTAATGATAATTACCTACATATGTGTATATATTGAGACCGTTAAAAATAATTTAAACTTCTGACATCTACATTTGTTTCCCATTATTATGATTAAATTGACCTCTTTGTATGGCTTATTACTCTGCACAATTGACTTTTCATACTTCTTCATCATAATCTGATAAGCGAATCATCCTCTATATTACCGTTTTCATCATTATTACAATTTTTACGTATGTTCTTCTTACATACTCTCTTAAGTCATTGAGATGTTCGTATTCTATACGCTCGCGACATATTATATTGTTTCTTCATACACTCTCATTCATAAGTCTCTCAGCGATGCTATGACTATTCTTTTCTCCATGATTCCATCGCTAGCTTAAAATCAAGGCTGCAAAAGCCAAATTTTCTTTTTAAGAAGACCAAAAAGAAGTGCACACTAAGTGCAAACAACTTTTTCACAAGCCTTTTTAGTAGCTTATTTGAGTTTCAAACTTAATTTTCTTTGCTGATTTTAGAAGCTTGTAGGATAAGCTTTAAGTTTTGATAAGTCTCATAGCCATAAGGATCCATTTCCTAGCTTAAAAATAAGCTAGAAAGTGACCCTCTAGGCTGTTTAGTCAAAACTTTTGGCCAAAAGCTTATTTGAGCTTATTGGCTTATTGGATTTGCCTTATTTAAGTTTAATCCTGCTTACTAGGTTAGTTTTAAGCCCTTTTATCTTATTTATCTTATGTTAGAGTTTATTTAAGCTTATTAGCTTTTTCAGTTTAGGATTTAAGGTTTTAAGCCTTTTGTGTGATTCTGTCCTTTTAAGTGCCTTTCTGCTTATTGTGTTTGCTTGTTTTTGTTTATAAATGCTTTTTAGGTTTAGCTAGTTTTCTATCTTAGCTTATTTGCCTTTAGTTTGTGCTTATTAGTTCTAAAAAGCTAAACAGTTTAGCCCATTTTAAGCCTTAGTGTAAAATGTAGCATCTCGTATTTTACGATCAATATTTTAACCGAGCTCTAGATTCCATTTCTAATTTTTGTGGAATTTATTATTTTTGTTTTTAGCCGTTTTATCGAAAATCGTCGTTTTTAGCTATTTCTGAGTCCCGTGTTGGATAATTATCCGTTTTAACGTTTGAGAAATCAATAATTCCATATTTTAGCTTCGAGAGCTTATTTATTTTTCATTTTAATACTTTTCGACTTTTATCCGCGTTTGGCCGAAACCGCGTCAAAATAGTGTTTTTACAATTTTAAATATTTTAACTACGTATTTTAAAAACCAATATTGTGGTATAAATGTTTTAGAAAAATAAAAATAAAAATATAGTTTATAAACATAACATATAAACCAAACACCCTCTTTAATTGTTTTAGGCTCCATCAAAACTAGAAACCAAACACCCCCTTATTATATTTTACTCCTACTAAATCCTAAACCAAACACACCCATTTTATTTTTGATCCATTATCATTTAAAAGCCTATATAGCAATTTTGAGTCCAACAACCCACACCCTTAATTTCTTTTGTTTGTTAATAGACCAAGCCCACTCCTTTTTCTTTTGTTGATATAAACGACCCAAGCACACACACAACACAGACAAGAAACAACGACTCAACTTTTTCTTCCCCCTCTATGTTTGTTCGACGAACAGTAATCCCAACACCATCACCATAGCCAAAAATCCAATTAACCAATTCCAATCTACTCCAAATCACTCATAAACTAATCCTCATCATTCTTTATAACCTCAAATTAATCATGCAAGGGTTTTTACAAGATTCTTGATTTTAAAGATTTTTGATATTGAAGGATTTTATTGATTTTATGTTCAATTGGTGCTATAAGGGTTTAATTGCAAGACTTGATTAAAAGAAAAGTTAGGGTTTGATCTTTTGAGGTTGTTTGGGTTTCGGCTAAACAAGGAGGATAAGGAAGGTTTTTGTTTGATTAATTACTTTCATTCTATTGTGTTGTAAGTTTATTTTTAAACCCTTTTTCATTGGTTAATTTTTATACTAATGCATGTGCTTGATTTTGATCTTTTATAAGCATGCATGTTCTTGAGTTTGTTTGATTTTGGGTTTGATCATAAACATCATGTTTTGATGTGTGAGATATGTTATTAGGATATGTTATGGCATTGCAAGTGAATAATTGATGATTTGGTTAAGTTTTGGAAGGGTTTTGAAGTAGTTTTAGGGACTGTTTTGAGGTCAGTAGCAAAACGTGGCTTTTCTCAATAATTTTTGGCCTGGAGCCTGTGAATAAATTACATGGTTGGATAGATATAGTTATAAGGTTCATGTGGCTAATTGGATGGTTTATCAACTCCTCCGGATGTGGGAGTTATGGCCGTTTTACGATTGCTAGTCAAATCTGGATCATTGTTTATAAAACGAGTTAAACTCCAGGTTAATACTCTAAAATATAGGATAGGAAAGCTAATCTCAGTAGTATACATCTTAATCTAACTTCTACAAGTGGATTCACTTTAATAGCTATTACGGTTTGGAAAATACATCAATACTAGTGTTTGGTAGGAAAATTTGGGACTGCTGGAGACCAGCAGTATAAATGGGTTAATTGCAGCAAAATTTTGGCCTAATAAGGTCTGGATTATGTGATGGGATTGTAGAAATAAGTTCAAGGTACATGTGTCGAATTGGATAGAGCCATATATCCTCCGGATGAGTGAGATATGACCGATTTACGGAAACTAGTCAGTTTTGAACTACTGTTTGAAAAAGGGAATTAACTCTAGATTTTTGCACTAAATTGTTGGGTTTTTAAAACATGGTAAACACTAGAAATTATAATCTTTCATCTCTTCTTGGATTCAACTTGATTGCTATTATAGAATAGGATTTATGGCCAAAATCGTAAGCGTTAGAAATTCAGCGAACTTTCTGTTTATAGTTATGATTAGTAAAAACTCATTTCCCGTGGATTGGTAAATGTTTGATTAAAAGGCCTAATGTTCTGGAAACTAGACTTAAGTATCTTTCCAGGTGTGAAAACCCCATCCTTGTAGCTTTTATAGGTTAAGAGATATGGTCTTGTAAAGTTGACTAAAAATTCAGCAACATAGTTTTACGCCTTTTCTTGAGAAATAAAAGTGAGGCCACATAGTAATAAGATAAGAATCGCTAAGCGAAACTTGGTAGACACTTAATGTAGTATAAGTTCAGGTTGTATACTAATTTGGGGATAAAAATACTTCGGTTAAGTTATAATGCAATGCCATGCATATCTCGGAAACATATCTCTTGATCATTCGATTTACTTTTACGTATCGATCTTCTTTATCATTCTAAGCCGCATCACATCTTATAGGTTGTGCTTAGACGCTTATCACTCATCCAATGATTCATCTACTTCTGGTCTTCATAACTCCTCGGTGAGTTCATAGCCCCACCTTTTTCTCTTTTAATGGTTTTCATAAACTGTTTTCGGGGTGAGAATACATGCTCTTTTTACTAAGTAAACTTATTGATTTCTACTACTTAAGCGTTACATGACTATTTTACTAAAGCTTGATTTGCTTACTACCTGATTTGAGGTCATTGAATACCTATATATGGAACCGTGAGTTTTGAACACATTACTTGTTTTACTTTTGGACACAAGTGTTTACAAATTGTATGCTACCCGGATTAATGCCTGAATATTATTGCATAAGTTACCTTCTTGCCATTAAGTCCCTACTTATCATGAACCGTTAATTGCTATTGTAGTAAGCGCGAATGTTATGGGTAGATCTATCGGGACTGACAATCCCCACCTTTCTTTGGGGTCACAAGTTGATCATGGTGCATTTAACATTGGGAGTACTTTTAGGATGTGGGCAAGCATCCTATACATTTGGGGCACAAACTTGTTAAGGTTTCGGGGTCATGAGCTTAGTGCAATAATATATGTTTTGGACTATTGAATGTGTTTCATAGTCTACTATTACTTGAATCTTGTGGTCCACTACTGAACATTTCTTGATTTATTGAATCACTACTTGGATTTCAGAAATAATACTTTGAAATGTTGTAACGCTACTTTTCTTACTGGAATATTACTTGAATTATTTCAATAATGTTTTTACTTAAACCTATGAATTCACGAACATTATTGTTGACGTTTTTGCATGTATTTTCTCAGGTTATTATCTTGCTAGCTGAGCATTGGGAGCATTCGAGTCGCGTGGATATCAAAACTTTAAGGACTTGGTTTTCTTACCATTTGATAATTGTTTTCCTTAAATATACAAATGAGTCATGTTTGAACTCTTGTAATTTTTGTTAAAAGAAAATTATTGTGACCTGAATTTACTCTGAAAATTTTAATCGAATGTGACATTTTATTAAACGTCTCTTTTAAGACCGTTTTCTATAACTTGTACTTTATACTATGAAGTAGCACCCCAAAGTGTTATTCTGTTGCGTTGTGATTTTATAGGGGTGTTACATAAAAAAGCCATTCCGTCAACTTCTTAGTGCTTATTTCTAGCTTATTTGAGCTTTTAATAAAAAGTGTTTTTACAAAAAGTTATTGTTTTGAGCTTTTAAACAAGTGTGTAAAAAATTTTTTGGCAAATAAAAAACATTGGGAAATTGGGAAGTCTAGGGTGAGCAAGGCTCGAACCCTGGACCTCACCAACCTCAACCAACGTTTTAACACACACCACACACAACCACTAGCGCCCTTGGGACTTTTCTGCTATTCCTTGCACCTTTTATTCTTTTATTCCTTTTTTAGCCATTTAGCTTTCAGCCCATTTTGGGCTTATTTCATAGCTTATTTGATAAGCTGTGTTCACCCTTTTATTTTTCTTAGGATTATCTTAGTTCAAGCTACTTTTTGTAATTTTTTCAGATTTTTTATAAATAGTTTAGTATTTTTAATATTTAATTTAGATTAAAACTGTTTTTAATTCATAAAAAATTATTAAAAAGTCAAAAAAATATAATTCTTTTTTAGAAAATTTTCTTTTATCATTTAGGTTTGTTAAAAATTAATTTTGCTTTCGTAGGGTTAAATTTGTAAAATTTGGTTTTTTAAAGAACGGGATTTGGTCCCGTTATCGTTTTTCTTCGTGTTTTACTTTAATTGCTCTCATTTTTAGTTTGTCTTTACTTGTTTTTTGCTTATTATTAGTAGAAATAGAATTCAAACCAATCATTGACCATTCAAACGTGCGATCACGAACTTAATCATGATTTTCAATTCACGCCTCGACGGTAAACAACCCGGGAAGGTTTTTTAGGGTTTTTGCTTTGGATAAAAGTAATAAATCTCTTGAAAAGCCTTACGGAATTCTTACTCTTATCATTGATATTCTTGAGAATATCCTTTTTATATATTTATATTATATATTATATTTATATAATACTAAAAGGTGTATTTTAAGACGAGTCAAATTGCAAAAACCAAAGTAACTTTATTTATTTAACAATTATATAACGTTTATTAAGCTGATGGGAGCAAAAAGCCACAATTAACCTCTATGAGGTGTAAAGAAATCCAACTACTCTACGTTTAGCATCTTACTTATATAAAACTCTATCATTTTTTGTTCTTCGTAAATATAAAATCTTTACTAAAAAGATCCGCGAATGCTTAGTCTAATAAAATCAAACTTTGCATATTTAAAGTCTTTTATGAAAACTTGCAAACTCTTGGCTTTTTCAAGCTAGAATTCGCGTTTTAAAGCTTCTTGTATAAAAGACTAGCAAAAGTTTTCATTTAAATAAGTTAAGGGGCAAGCTAGAGCACAACATGCTCGATCAAGTCAAAATATCCTTAGCTCTACGGGCCTACATATTTCTATATTTTTATATTTTCATTATTTTTTTCATTTTTTTTAATTTATTAAGAAAATAGAAAAAAGAAAAGACACGGGTTGCCTCCCGAGAAGCGCTTGTTTTTTATCGAGTCACTAGCTTGACTCATCCCCCAAATTAATTCGTCCATGGGGGACAGATGGTACAATCTCAGGTGGAATATCTCCAAAGTCTTGAGAATACATAAACAATGATAATTCGGGGATCAAATACTCCATTTTCGTCAACTAGCAGGAATATATTTAATGAAATAAATTTGAGGTATTCTTTAGAAAAGACGAGGCCAAAATTGTATGATAAAGAAAATAGTAGTCTCGGGCCAAGTATGTCAAAAACACGATGAGAACCAAAAATGCCATAACAAAAATGTGGGAATGTAAGGATTGGTTTAGGCATGGTTGAACCAAAATTTAACTTTTCGTACGGAGGTGGGATTTGTGCGGTACTTTGTGTACTATTAATTTGCACCTTATCCATTATGGTCTCCGTTTCACACTCATCACTCTCTTTGTTCTGAATATCCAAGATAGAATTTAAAGTAAATTCAGAATCGAAATCAAACAAAGGATCAGTGATAGTCGTTTTGAAAGTTTCTAAAATCGGATCAAGAGAATCTAAGGGTTTCTCGGATACCCTTGGGATTGGAAAACGGGTATCAACATCCATAGGAGGATTTAATTTGATATCCTCATCCCCCATTAAAAAGGTATCTGATGGTCCCTTAATAAGCGAATCGATCTCAGAGTTCTTTACTTCTAAAGGATCATCCTTTAATAAGTTTTCAAGAATAAGGATATCTCCTTCAGGATCAAAGATTTCATTATTAAGCTCATGAAGAGGAGGGATATCTTTAGTAGAATCAAGATTTAATAATCTTTCAAGAAGACGGATATCTCCCTCCGGATCGAATATATCATCATCGACTTCCGGTGAAGTCGAACCTTTATGAGGAAGAAGTGTGTCGGTCTCCTCCAGGATAGAATCACTATCCCCGGTGGGAGTGAGAGAAGGAGAGAGAGACGCGACCACAGGGTCAGAAGAAGGAGTGGGACTGCCACTCAAATGGTGAATCGATTTCTGATCTTCAATCATCTCAGAAGGTTCTTCATCATCACTTTCATCGGAGTCTGAATAGTAAAAGGTGTTAGGATGACCTGGTCCTGGATTATGTTGAACACTTTGAATTGTGTATCCATTTTGCTTTCCAAGGACCTCAACTCGTTCTCTCAAAGAGAAAGTAGTCTCAGTATAATGAGCACTCATATCAGTGGTAGTGTTATAATACAATTCGGCGTCCCACTGAAAATGATGTTGTGTCATATTCTCGATTAAATCATAAGCTTCTTTAGGAGTCTTCCGCATGAATTTACCGCCGGCAGCCACCATAAGTCTTTCTTGGCCAATCATCATAATTCCATTGTAAAAAGTAAGGATTTGATTAAGAAGCAAAATTCTATGGTCGGTACATTTTCGCAAACAAATTTTAAACATTTCCCAAGCTTCAAATACTGATTCAGTAGGCAATTGCCGGAAATTAAGAATTTCTTTCCTAAGTTGCAACGTTCTAGAATATGGAAAGTATTTTGAAATAAACTTGGAAAACATCTCTTCCCAAGTATGAATAGAATGAGTTTTAAGAGTATAAAACCAAGATTCAACTTCGTAGGTTAAAGAGAATGGAAAAAAGATTTAGATTGATGATGTCTTGAGAAACTCCATTTTGCTTAATGAATTGGGTGATAGATAAATATTTGTTTAAGTGCTCGTTTGCATCTTCATCTCAAAATCTATGGAATTAGCAATTCTGTCGAAGCAACCGAACCATATGATTTTTTAATACAAAATCGGTTCCCGGAGCAGTTGTCGAAGCGATCGGACCTCCTCTAGCGATGAGTGACGGTCGATAAAAATCTTCCATGGTCTGAGGATCATGGGAATGAGAGGAAGAAAAGAACATTGTGAAGAATTAAACAATATGAGAAGATAAAGAGATAAGAATTAAACACTTGAGAGGATAACGAAGATTTTTTTTAAAATATTTCTATAAAAGAAAATATAAAAGGAAAATATTTTTGGATTTTTATAAAAATAATGAAATGAAAATATTTTTGGATTTTTTTAATAAAAGAAAATAAAATAGAAAAATAAAATATTTTTGAATATTATACGAAAATAAACTTTCAAGACGAAAGGATCTTCAAGGCACTAACTTCAAACACCACGTGAAAATCGTACAACTCTCCCCGGCAGCGGCGCCATTAACTGATTCGTCCCGAAAGACTAGTCGAGTAATATAATATAGTAATCACGTCGGATAAAAATTACTTGAGGACAAGTAATAGTTGATCCTCCAGATGTCGTGTCCCAACGAGAGATGAATTGAAAACCACGCTTATGTTTTTGAAGTATAATGCTTGATTATCTTTTAAGATTTTTGGTTTTAAAACTATTTTTAATACTAAGAAAATTATACCAATATTAATACTAGAACTATACTTAACAATAAAACTACGAGAATTATACTAAAATGATCTAAAAGATTTATAAGACGAGAATGCTTGTTAAGTGACGTGAAAAGTTCATTAAGTGTGAATTAAGGTTTATCAACGAATTAATTCCTTTAGAAAAGATAACTATCTCACAACGTTGGTTTATTTTGATAAAAACATTTTAAAAAGATATTAATTACTAGATGTGTAGTTTGACTATTTTTCCGGATTTTGCCCTTTAAAACATACAAACTACAAATCTAAATAATCGGAGATTATTAATCAGTTAACCTTTTTCAAATCTACACCTAATTCTCAATTCACTATATCACTCAACAAGCATTAATTAACTACTTACTACACATAATGATCAAATAAGCAAAGTAAAATATTTTATACTAAAACTACACTAATAAATTGAAAAGGGATAGAAAATTGGACCGAATTGAAGAGCCGCAAATAAACGATAACCACCCGATTTAATAAGCTAAAGAAAATAATCAAATTCTATCTAGCTTATTAAACCCGTAAGCTCCATTCCTCATGAGTTGACCGGTACCAAAGTCACAAAAATAAACAAAACTGTTAAATATTTAACACAAATATGACACATTTGCAATACTACTAAAATTGATTTAGGCCCAATATACAAACCAACGTGGCCCAAATAATTGCAAGTCCAAACAAATTCTACAAACTAACCAAGGTCCAAATCAAATGCAAACCAACATGCCCCATAACGATTTGTATGCAAGTTTAGATACAACTTAATAAGCACAAAATAAGTTGTTAGGAATAAGACAGAGAAATTAAGCTATATCAACAACTTATAACTAGCTACCACATAAGCACTTTATTCTAAATTGTCTAAATCCAATTAAGCAAATATTAATGATTTGCAAAAGTTAAACAACATAACATGCAACCAAGACTTTTAATCAAATAAGCTCAAACAAAGCTAATAAGCTACAACGATCTGATCCGATTAAGCAGTATGAAACTCAACAATTAAGCACGAATAAATATGACCACGAGTAGCAATCTAGATAAAAATTCTCACAAAAACTTAAACAACTAAAATCGAATAAGCACTAAATATCCTAAAAGAGACAAATTACTAACTAGCACTTCAAATAAACCATCCGGAAGCGCTAATAAACATACGAGAGTAGCGACAAGGAATTAGAATAAGCTAAAAGCACCTTACGACTTAAATCTTAACATGATATAACAAATAAGCTCACGAAAATTTATCTAAACAATATAAGCTCACTTGAAAGCGAATAAGCTGTATAGAAGCTCATTAATTCAGATAAGATGAGCTTCTAAAAACACTAAAATGATATAAGCACAAAAATAAGCTAGATCCGAGCTTATTAGAGCTTATTATTTGAAACGTCCTTTAAAACAAATAAGATTGAATCGAAAAAGCTTTATAACTATCAGATTTAATTAAGTACTTGTTGGGCTTTTAATTAGGCTTATAAAGAAGTGGGTTGGCCCGGCTCATAAAATAGGTTACGGGCTGGCCTAATAAAATCCGATGGCACCGTTGAACTTGTAATTTCGTGCTCTTTCCAATGGCATGCTCGTGGAGTTTTTATGACATTGTCTTGATCTTGAATATTAAGCACTCTTGATCAAAACAAACCTGTAAATACCCGTTTTTGCACCGTTTTCAATCCGTTTTACCTGCAAGACATAAAAATACCAAACAAACATATTTGTAATATAATTAAGCATATTTTAGTATTTTTAGTCAAATTAATAGTGTTTTATGGGGTAATAAGGATGTGTGTTTTAGTACACATCAGTCCTTATCACATTCTTATATAATAGGTTTACAAAAATGTGTTGTAGCAGTGTCTTCACTTATCTTCAATCTTTTAGTGATTGGTTCATTTCTATTAATTGAGTTTAACATAAAGATTCCTTCAGTAGGGGAGAAGTTATGGTCATTCCTATTTATGTTAAAAGTTACCCTTTCGTTACATATCCCTACTGATATTTCTTTTTCAAAAACACTAATCTGGGAGTACACGGTGGCCAAAAAGGGCCTTCCTAAAATGAAAGTCGAATTAGGGATTTGATCTAGAATTACGAAGTCGGATGGAAACAACAATTTATCAATTGTTACGAGTATGTCTCTAACTATTCCAAGTGGTGCTTTTTTTCTCATATCTGCCATTTCCACTAGCATCTCGGTTTCACTAAGGTTTGTTAATTCCAAATACTCGAAGATATTCCTAGGTAAAACATTTACACTAGCTCCTAAATCGACCATAGCATAAAAGTTAAAGTTACCGATGGTGCAGGGAAGTGTGAAATGTCCTGGATTAGATTCCTTCCTAGGTAGTTTATCATTGGTGTTTTATTCTTGAGAGTCAGATAGAAAGGATATTCCGTGGAGATTCTTAAGTTTCTTTGGAGAGCAGGGCTCCTCATGTTTAACAATTACTACCTTTATTTGTTCAGATTTTGTATTCCTGGAATGGAGTTCTTCGGTTAACTGCTCGATCTAGGTTTCTAAGTTTTTAAGTGAGGCGTTTTGGTTCCTAGTGTTAATCTTGGCATTCTCTTGAAGCTTCTTAATCCACACCTCTATTTCAGTACTTCTTCGTGCAGATTCCTCTTGATTCTTAGCCAATAGTTCTTCTAAGCTTTGCCTCCTTTCACCATATGATGGACGGTTATCAGTCTTAGTGTAGTATCCAGGTGGTCCTACATGAAACTTTCCTCCATTACTTTCGTTAAAAGGCGTTGTTCGTTCAAATTCTCCATATCTGACCTCTTCAACTTATTTTACTTCCTCGTTGAGGGGAAAATCTTTGTCAAGGTGAGGTCCTTCGCAAATTTGGCATCCAACCTGGATTGCGTAAACGTTTTCCTTTAGCTTCTTCATGTCTCGTCCTAGGTTGTCCAGCTTGCTTACTAGAGCAGCCAGTCCATCACTGCTACTGCTTCTTCCAACATTTCTACTTGTCGTTCCGTCGTGCCATTTTTGAGAATGGTCAGCCATGGTCTAAATTGCTGTGAGAGCTTGGGCCGGTGTCATCCCAGGGATTGGTCCCTGTGAATCAAGCGATTGACGGTTCATAGTGCTCAAACCCTTATTGAAGATATTTATCTTTTGATGACTATTGATGTCGTGAGTAGGGCACTTGTATATAAGGTCATTATACCGCTCACAGGCTTGGTATAATGATTCGTCTCCTTCTCGCTTAAAGTTGTGAATATCTTGAAGCTGCTTCACGGTCTTGGAAGGTGGGCAATACCTTTGAATAAAGGCCTTTTTGAGGAGAAACCACGTATTGTTAGTTCTTGGGGCGAGTCTGTTTACCTATCTTTTTGCGGCTCTGATAAGAGGAAAGGGAAAAACTCAGAGCATGACTGTGTCATTAGAAACTCCAGGAATATTAAATAAGCTAACGATGCTGAGGACCCGATCAATGTGATCGTGAGCATCCTCGTTCTTGTTCCAGAAGAAAGTGTATTCCCTCAATTCGCGTATGAATTGACTCTTGATTTCAAAATTGAAATTGCCTCCGATTTCTGGTTTAACCACGCCCGGTGCCTGGTTTTCTCATGACAATGCAAAGTATTGTTCCATAGTGAGAGTATTGATGTCTACTCCTGCCATAGTTCCTGCAAATATAAAGTTTAGGGAAAGAAGAGAAATAACAAGATAATGAAATTAATTTTAATTTTTAGCTCCCCGACAGCGACGCCAAAAACTTGATGCGTATTTTCTTTTGAATATAATTTTACTCAAGTTTTAAATTTATAAAACTCGATCTACTTGACAACGCACTAACAGGCAGAGAACCCGATCGTAGGTAGTACATAATGGTAAATCCGAGGTTGTCCCAAGAGCTAAGTTGCAATTAGTTTTAGTTTGAAATGTCACGTTTAAAAATGGTTTTTGATTTGATTTGAAATGAAATAAAATAACAATAAAATTAATTATGAAAAATTAAAAGAGTTGGAGATATCAGGAGAGAAAACGTGCTAACCTAGTTACTTCATTACTACTGTTATGAAAACGTTTTCCTGTGCAATGTTAAACTATGGTTTCATTAGTATTTTCTAAGGTCGATAGACTTGAATAGGTATATTTAGTCTATCCTATACTCTCTGCGATTCCAAATCAGCCCAAATCGTATAGGAGGTTGGTTATCCAGGTTGCAGTGATTAATCCCAATTATTCCCAAAACTTATCTAATAACCTATATAGATTATTAACCCCCTCTGAAAGAGTTCTTATGCTTTTTAAGTATATTAAGTGATAAGGGCGGAGACCAGTTAGTTCCTACACTAGGGACGGAGTAATAAATCCTCCCTAGTACCCGATTGATCTCATATTGACTTGGTAATCTAATAATGGGTCAAGCAAGATCCAAACCACCCACAATACTACCAAAACCCAGGGTTACACGATAGTCAAAGAATATCTAACGAAACCATAATCTAACAGGAAACAAACATCATAACAATAGTAACTACATAACTTGGCCAACACTTTAAGTGCTTAACCGCTCATGGTAACGGAAACACAACAAGAAACAGAAGTAATCATAGATTGAAGGCTCGTAATTCTTACAGTATTCGTATTTGAACGATTAAATACAAAAACTAAGTAAACTGTGATCTCCCTTGGACTTCAGGTGGAATTCTTCGAAGGTTGGAAGCCTTTGTCGCCTCTCCAATTGGTTGTGGAGGAAGTGATGTCGGAATAGCTAAATGAGGCCTCTATTTATAGGTTTTGAACCTGTTATGGTGCAACTAATAAAGGTGTTACGCCGTAACCTTCATACACGACATTCCATAATTAAGCAATTGTTACGGCGTAACCAGATATGGTGTTACACCGTGTTACACCGTAACCTTCAAATAATTTCTATTAGTTTGTGATCTTCTTTCTATATATGTGGATCTTCATGGTTACGCTGTTACGCTGTAACTTTATCTTTGGCAAGATTTCCTTCCAAATACATGGTTACGGCGTAACTGGATATGGTGTTATGCCATAAAGTTGTCCTTCATCTTCGTACTTGCTTAATTTATGTTACGGTGTAACCATTTATGGTGTTACGCCGTAACAATCTTCAAATAATTGCACTTTAAGCCCTTTTTCCATTGTTTCTTGTCATTTTCCTGCGTTTCACCTGAAAACTACAAAATGATAAATAATATCTCGTTTTCGAGTATTAGTAAAACATTTACAGGTAATATAGGGGGTATTTTGCCTCTAAAAAGTATTCAATATTTGATGTTATCAATTATCTTGTCCAATCTGTAAATTCGGGTTCGTTTCAAATTCCTTGCTTGCATAAGAAACACTTGTGAAAATAGAAATGATTGATTTGCTAAACTCTAACTACGCCGTAGTTGGTATAAAAATTTAAAAATATCAAAACGGGTTAGGCCCAACTACGGCGTAGTTGGGTAGTTTTTCGTTGGAGTATATATTGGTGAGAACTACGGCGTAGTATTTTTTCACATGATTTTTAAACGCCCCATCTTGTAAAAATCGAAAAAATTACTGTAGCCCTATCTCTCATCATCATATATGGCTGGATCCCCTAATACATGGCTCAAGTTTGACAACCGTGAATCCGTGAATACTCACGGGAAAGTAAAAAGACTTACTGAGATGCTTATAAAGTTCTAATGAAGAAAGAGATTGAAGGGCCTGAAGCTCTTAGTTTTGTTTATTATGGTAACATCCAAAATGGGAGACCCCTACAACAGTTGAATGAATTTTGTAGGGTGGGTTTTAGACATGATGACAAGAGTTTCTCCTCCCAAGCTTAGAGCAGGTTGTTTAAGATCCAAGAACCTATCATCCGTAAATACGTTCTCGAGTTTCTTTATACTATACGGTTTAGGGATCATATGTGGATTTGGATGTCAATGACACATTAGTTTTTCAGCCGGGCGGTGTCATTAGGAGAATGACAATAAGGCAGTTCAGTTTGGCATTAAGGTTACATTCGGCTGAAAAAAATAAAAATTTGTTTGCTTTCTAACACGCCGCCTGTGTTAGGAACAAACCAAATAATTATGACCCTACCCCATACTTCAGAGATATCTCAACTAAAACTATTTTGATAGCAGAAACCCTTTTTCCTACACCACCATCAAAAATCCCATCCTTTGCCTGGTTCATAGGTTACTCACCTTATGTGTTTTAGGAAGATATTCTGCTAAGGAAAAGGTCATTATTTCAAATTTATTTTACTTGCACAGCATGGATGGCGGGCTGTTGGTTGATGTCCCCTGGCATGTAGAAAGGTTTCTAAATGACAAAGCTAAAGGTGTCCAGAGAAAGCAAAATCATGGGAGCACACCTAATTGGGAGAATTGCTATTCATTTCGGGTTAATGAGTACTACTGCTTTAAGGTTAGTCACTAGGGGACAAGAGACCACACTTATTGATGTAGTGAAATTAGGAAAGCTTGGTATTGTTAGGTTTAATAGTTTTAGACATGTTGAGATAGTTAATGAGATGCTAGATAATAGTGATGAAGAGGCTGATGCGGCAGAGGCAAGGAGGGCCCAAAAGGAGAATAAGGGTAGTCCAAGACGACGCCCCAACATGGGCTTTACTAATAGGCTCAGGGTCATGGATGATAGGCTTGGGGAAATTGATCAACATATCTACCGTATTGGTGGTGAGGCGAAGGAGCTCACCAAAGTTGTGTTAGTGATGTCTAAGCCGTATGATCAATTCTACGGGGAATTTAGAGGAATGAGACTCGAGCAAGAAAGGTTTCAATCTTAGAATGCGAACCGTATGACCCAGGTGCTATCCTATCACCACCTTAATCACAACGCTATGATGGAACCCAATATACTTATGTTTATGACATTCCAGATTTGGGGGTTCAATAGGGGGTGAATTTCATGAGTAACCCTCAGACTTACTCCACTACACCTACCGCTGCACACGCTGATCCGTTTGGTTTATTTGGAAACCCTAGAGGCGTATCGTCTACTTCCCCCCAATACGGGAGTGATATGTACGAGGAGTGATACCTTAATTTTGTTTGGACCAAGGACGATTTATGCTTTTAAACACTTTAATTTTTTATAATAGTTTATTTGGATTCCTAGGTATTTGTGTAATTTGAATAATTTTATCCGTATGCATTTGCTGACCTTCCTATTTTGTTAAAGGAATTTGTGATCGCAGAAGGAAACTACAACGTAGTTATGTCTTGCAACTATGTCGTTGTTATAAGGATGGTATGGAAACTTTTGACAAGAACTACGACGTAGTCATAACGGTGAGACTAGGCCGTAGTTAATTTCTGTGTGAGGAATTTTTGAGGAGAGGGAGCTCTTGGACTCATACCCGTGAAACTTATAAGGGGAGTCTTTTTGTTCTTATTTCTATCCTTTTTATTGTTTTTCTCTTTATACAAATGGGACTTTATACATATCTAGTTAGGGGGGTAGAAATAAGAGCCACTATACCCATATTTTTCCTTGATTTTCTAGTTTACTTTTAAAATTTTTGCCATTTTTGAAAACTTTTGACATATTTTTCGTTACTGAAACTAGAATAGATCTTTGCCGAACGCAATTTACCCTTTATTTCCATTAGTGAGGTTTACCTGATATTTCCGTTTTCATATATTATTACATAATCCACCAAATATGAGTGTGTCGGTAGTATTGTAGACTTTAAAACTTGTCATGTACATCATTATGAGGCTTAATTGAGTGATAGGAATACATAGTTTGAGAAGGCAACATTATATGATTTACATAAAAAATTAGCCCATATGTGTATTACTGTGTGCGTTTATCGACTTGTTGCACCGACTTGTTAACCTCCCGTGATTAAAACTCGATATGGCACTCACTTTTAGTGCAAGATACCCCTAGAACAACCTGTTTAGCCATTCTTTGTTTCAACCTGAATTTTGTATGTTTTGTTACACTATTACATCTTAGCCTAGCCTGTAGTCTATTAATTTATCGTTTAGGAGTTGTTGGGTATTTGAAATCCATGGTTCGGGTGGATAGGTTCGGAAATTTCGCTTACGTAGAAGACCTATCTATTCGATCATTACATGCTACCCAGAAGTTTCTATCATGTATTATGGTTAAAAAAATGTATTAGTTGAAGTATTTCATTTTAAACTTCTGTAGCATTGTCTTATTCTAATTAGTATTGGTAGCCTCAAATAAGACCAACTTATTTTGTCTGATGACTTGTTGAAGACTTTGAGTTGGTATGTTTATAAACTAACTAATTCACTGAAGGATGGGCTAGTATGCGTCTGCTTCACCAAATGGCTGAATTTTACATCTATATCACCAACACTAACCCATTATTGTCAAATATCAGATTTTTCAATCTTGAAGTTTGAGCTAATGGAAGGATAGTGGCCAATGATGACAAAATCGTAGATTATAGACTACTTGTTTTGTGTTTATTTTTATTTAATACTGGTTACATGTTCAACCCATGTCTTATCCTACACTTTTAAAGATTTTAGCCTTTAGCTTGCTCGAGTTAAGAAATTAAGCAATCACATGTGTCTCGTTCATGGATTTGGATGAGCATGTGTGGTTTTGTCGCTTTTTGTGGAGCATTGATATCGGCTAGGATTGTTTACATATTTAAACCTGTATGTGTCACCCGTGTTGCCTTTAAGAGCTGTTTAGACTTTAACTCTGGTAGTTTTGTGTACTTTTCAAGCTTATGATAGGACACATGCTATGACTATGCTATTGAGTGATCACCCTGAAATAAAACACATAGACTAGTAAGAGTTGAGTGATTATAATCCCCTTTTCATGAGGTGTTCGGTGATGAGGTGTCATTTTATACACTTTTTCGGGGTCATTTAACCCCATAAATCATGCAAATATCTCTAAAATACGTGCTTAATCGTTTCATTTTGTATTTTTAGCACTTGGATGGCATTTGGAGGAAATACACGTGACTTGGGATCATTTGGGGGAAGAAACGGACGAGATTGCAACTCTACACCAAAATCGAAGAAGAAAAGCCATACAGTGGTTGGAGACGGCGTCGTAATTCCTTGCGACAGTGTCAGGACGATCAAGCGACAGCGTCAGGACTTAACCGACTTAATGAAGCCCTAGAAGATTCAACGGGATGACGGCGTCACAAGATAAAGATGACCATTCAACTTGCGTGCAAAGTAGTAGCTATTGTTTTGATCATAACTCCTTCATACAAACTCGGATTTTGACGATTCAACTGCCCACACGATCGCAGCGAGAAAATCTACACTCTGGTGATCAGGATGTGGCAACGCCATTTGGGAAAAGTCCTGACGCCTTCAGAATCAATCGACTTAGTTTTTCCTATAAATATAACTTTATAACTTCGTTTTTATCAAGACCCAAACCCTAAGTCTGATTCTAAGGTTTGGTAGGTGTTTTTCCAGCAACTTATGAGGTGTTATTCCATCCATAAAAATCTTGTAATGGTTTGGATTTTTGATTATATCTTTATTATGTCTTCAATTCTTATTGTTGATTGTTCTTATTCAAGTGTGCTTGGCTAATTCATCTAGTGTTTATTTAGGATTGCATGAAACTTGTCATTAATTAATTAGATCTTATTATTTTCTTATTGATGTTGTGGATATCCTATATTCATCATAAAGGATGACAATTTCAATGAGTTTAATTGATTAAAGTTTATAATTCTTATCTCCTATTGCTTCATGTTGGTGAGTCTGCACGTTAGGCTCTAGAAAACTAGCTTCTTAATTGCTTGCAAAGACGCCTAGGGAAAAGTGATTATGTAGAAAGGATACCATCGGTAACAGTCTTGATACGACCTTACCCATCTATGGTTGATCACCTTTTAAGTGTTTTAATGATGTAATGTACTCTTAGAGTCCTTGTAATAGTCTTCATACTACCTAACTTGTGTGTTGCCTTAACAGAATATTACATAGACAGTGGGTTCATGTAATTCATTCATGAATTAAGATATACTTACAAATTACATGGCAAGAGTGACAAAGAAATAGGTAGAATTGGATAGCTAGCAACAAATAACACATCCTAGGTAAATACGCCTCATTGTATAATTGTTTTCTAGTTTATTTTATTTCTTGCAATTAGGAGTAGATAAATAGTTAAATGAAACCACCTTCAAAACCCGAGATTTACTTGCTTTCTAAAAAATATAAAAACACAAAAATAATCTTCCCTCAACCCTTAGACCTGAGTGACATTCGATTCGAAGATTCCCAACCTATTCCCTTAGAGAACGATAACAATCCCCGAGTCTTACCTATATTACACTACAACGGTTATGTACTCTGCCTAGGGAGTTATAAAACTTCTTGTGAGTTTTCAACGACCGCATCAAGTTTTTGGCGTCGCTGCCGGGGAATAGTTAGGTTTCAAATTTTATTTAGCTTAGGTCTACTCACTTGATTCTATCAAGTGAGAATTTGATTTCCTGTCAATTAGCTTTCTCGTAGTCTATCTTTTTCTTCGTTCCCTTTATTTTATAAACCTTCCTTTTCGTTGACCATCATGGGAGACAAAAATTCAAACCGATCCCATACCTTAGGAGATTATTGCCGACCTAGCCACGAGGGCTACCGAAACGCCATTGAGCTTCCCTAAGAAGCCAAGGTGTCCCTCTTGCGATTCGACACCATCCGGTTGGTGCAAAACGAATGTGCATTCCACGGACTTAGGTCCGAAGACCCAATCCAACATCTTAAGGACTTTCTCAGAATTGTAGATTCCATTGACCTTAATGGCGCTGCAAGAAATATCGCTCATTTGCGTCTATTCTACTTTTCTCTTCATGACCAAGCTATCAATTGGCTTGATTGTCTACCCGCGGGATCCAACTCGACTTGGGATGATCTCACCACTCGTTTCCTCACACAGTTTTTCCCACCAGGAAGAACTGCTAAACTTCGAAAGGATATCTTGATGTTCCAACAACGTCAAGACGAATCTCTCTACGACGCATAGACTCGTTTAAGGACATACTCCCAAAAGTCCCTCATCATGGTCTTGATTTATGGCTTCAAGTTCAAATCTTTTACGATCATGTCGACTCTGCCACCCAAATGGCCGTTGATTATATAGCAGGCGGGAGACTTAGAAAATTAAGGCCAGAAGAAGCATGGAAAACCATTTAGGATTTACCCCAATACGAAGAAGAAGAGTGGAACGACCCAATCTTTTCCAAAAAAGGAAGTCCCGACTACATAGATGCCACTTTGGAACAAGATTCAGAAAGTATGGAGTGTCAAGTAGAATCTTTAATGAGGAGTGAAGTGCTATTGGATTATGAGGTAGGATTCACGTTTCCTGAAAGACCTTGTCAGGGGGAGTTTAAGCGACGAATACTGAATTTAATGGATCATCAAGAGGATCAAATTAGGCAATTAGAGGAAGAAATGAGAAAACAAAAGATACATTTATGTGTCTTGTGGATAGTTTAATTGCAACCCTGAAGGTCAAAATAGAGGCACAACGAGTTCATTTCACAAAAATAAAAATATCACTAAATTCCATACTCACACCCCTATCGTAACCTTAAAATACTCAAGCCAATCATGGTGCATAGGGTCTCGATAATTTCTAATATTAAACCCACTATCTATAGAACCCCTCACCAACACCTAAATTTTAACCTCAAAATGCCAATACTTCATTCATTTGAGGAAAATAAGCTTGAGTACGAAGATAAAGTTAAGATAAAGATGATGTGAACCGAAATAGATAAAGAATCATTGGAGCATAATATTTATGAGAATGACATAACCTTAATTATTTGTTGATAATGCTCATTTTATACATATTTCTACGTGCGTTATCAGTGCTTTTATATATCTATTTTGGTTAATTATAAGAACTTTTGATACTTAATCGAGTATATTTGCTATTGTAGGTTCTAGGTACGTATCATGGAATAAAACAGAAGAATACACGAAGATTTGAAGCTTAAACAAAGAAAGAACTAAAGTTAAAGATCTCCTGACACCTGTCCACTGTTTTGACCATAACTTGAGCATATAAACTCGGATTGACACGATTCTGGCGGCCACGTGAAGAGAATTAAATTATCTACAACTTTGGTTTTTGGTCCAAAAGCTTGAAATGAACCATGTACGCCACACTTCTCAAAATGTGCGGCGCACTTTTACAAGAAATCCCAAGTACGGCACACAAATAAAAATGTGCGTCGCACTTTCAGTCTGATGCATTAAAAACATGAATTAACCCTTAAAATCGACCACATTCTTCCTTTACTTGGTCCCCAAGTATTTCTAAGCCTATAAATACCCCTAGAACTCCAGGGTAAACACACACAACTCATTTCTCACACACATCTTCATTAGAGAGGGAGAAATTGGTGATCTTGGCTTGACAAGCCAAGGATCCAAACACCCCTTCAAACCACCATCACCATCATCGACAACCACCACTTCCCACCATCAATTTCTAAAAACCAACCACCATTCTAAGACCTCATTCATCTATTTCCAATACACACAATCATCTTCAATCTTCTCAACAAGTAGAATTAGAGTTTGAAAGTGTTAATGGGGAATTTGGTTGAATTTGCTTGTAGTTCATCAACATTACCAGATTTTAATCCATCCAAGGAAGTAGAATTGAAGTGTAATTTGAATCTATAAGCGATTGTGACAGAATTGTTCATAGTTTTCGAGTTTACTTTGAATATAATATAGTTTTCATTGGTAACACTTGTGAAATCATCAAACATTTTCTCTTGAAGTTGGTATAATTCTTGTTTATCTTTTGAATATAATCTTTACTGAATTCATGATGCAGTTATGTGTTTTATTACTTCCTTGATCATAGAGTAGTCATCTCGTGTTTGTTTGGGCCATATGTGATCTTTGATATGGAGCGTTTGGATATGTGTTTATTGAATTGGTAAAACATATTTTATATAAGAATATAGGCCCAACGGATTCTTTATATATGTGTTTTATCATTCCACTTATTATATTGTTTATAATAACTTATAAAGGCCGGAAGGATTTGTTGTTATTAACTAGTATATTTACTTGTTACATTTAAAGGCCGAAAGGATTTGTGACTTGTGATATCTTTATTCTCTAAACTTGTAAACACTATCCTAAACACTTTTATATCTTAGTAATCATTGTCTAAACAAACATACTTTAATTCCTTTCTTGAATCATCTCTTAATAGCTTTCTTTACAACATCCGATATATGCACGTTTTGGTTAATTTGATAAGTGACAATCATTTTAGCCTTAGCACCTTAATTACAAACTGTGAAAACTTCAATTCTCTTGGTACGACCTGGACTTACTTAAACTATACTATACACGGAAGGGTATACTTGCCCGTGTTGTGTTTTAGTAAAAATCGGTATTTCTAGTATTATAAATTTAAAGGTTGTAAAAACACACATCAAGTTTTTGGCGCCGCTGTCGGGGAATTGTTTTAAGTTGTTATCAGTTTGTTTGCTTGTTTTTGGTGCTTTTTGTTTTCTTATACGTGTTTAATTCCTGAATATCCGCTTCTGCTGCTGTAAGTACGACGCACATTTTCGTTGTACGTCGCACTTCCCTGTTTCCAGAAAAGCCGACGCACTTTTCCTAAAGTACGCCTCACTCTATCCAAACCTAGAAAAACCGTCGCACTTTTCATAAAATACGTCGTACTTATCTATCTGAAAAAAAAACTTTTTATCTATTTATCCTTATTTTCTATATATAATAAAAACTAAAATATATCTAAAATATATAAAAATATAAAAAGGTAAAAATATAAATATATAAATATATAGATCAAAATAATTTACTTTATTTTGATTATTATCCTATTAGCCTATATATATATATATATATATATATCTCCTTGCAAAATACTTAACGTATATATAAATCCACAATCTTGAGGAAAACAACTTGTAAATCTAATATCTAAATTAAATAAAAATTTAATAACTAGGACTTGTAAGATTAAAACTATCCAAAAATTCGTCGAGATTGAATCACTCAAATCTTCAACTCGACATTCCTCCGTTAATGAATTTGTCGTCATAAATATACCTGAAGATGATGTCGAAACCAAACAAATAATTCTCGATTCTAATGATCAACCTATGTGGGAAAGTGCTAAGACAATAGCACCGACTCCTAATTCTGCCATTGTTCGACCCGTTGTTGATGACAACTTTGCTATCAATAGTACCCACTTTAAAATAATTTTGGAAAATAAATTCGATGGTCAATTGCGGGCCGATCCGCATGACCACATCCGTGAATTTCTCATAATCTACGACATGTTCAAATATGGTGAAACTCAAAGCGAAGCTGTCAAGCTTTTAATATTTCCATTTTCCTTGTGGGATAAAGCTAAAACCTGGTTTAACGAACTTAATTAAGAGTCTATAACATCGTGGGAACAAATGAGAAAAGCTTTTATAAACAGTTTCTTTCCACTTTCGTTATTTAACCGTATTTTACTCTAAATCAAAAATTTCTCTCAAAACGAATGTGAAAGTCTAACTGACGCCTGGTTACGACTAAAGAACATGCTTCAAAAATGCCATGGGAACGGTCTGACCAAAGGAGCTATTATTCAAATATTCTATCACGGTCTAGACGAACCCACTCAAGGAATCCTTGATGGAACTGCTGGATGAATCTTCCTCTACAAAACTCCGAATCAAGCTTTTCAATTCCTTGATGACAAAGTCCTTTTCGAACTTGATTAGTCTACGAAATCTCAAAACAAACATCATCAAAAATTTGTTACTTTCGCCGATGGAAGTGACAATAATAATGATAATTCTTAATTAATGGAAAATTTGAAAGCTTTAACTATAAAAATAGATTCTCACTTTACAAGCTTAAAAGAAGAAATGCAAGATATGCGTGATAAATATTATGACCTTAAAGATAACCATGCTTCTGAAAACCACATCAACAATGACATGTCGATGTGTGAATGTCATGAAGCAAATTACATCCAATCTGAAGGGTATCAAAACCGAAATTCTCATGATTCGTACTCCTACCAATCCCATTTTGAGCAACTTGAATCGAAAAATGATTCCGAGAAATCACTCATAGAATTAAATAATGATGTGAAAAATGATCTCGAACATTTCAAAAGTTGTATCTGTAGCATGAGAACTGTTCATGATAAACTTTGACAGAGAGGATGATAAAACCACCGGTGTTTTATCAAAAAAAAAGTCTCAAACAGTCAACCAAGAACCCCAATCTAAAACAGATCTTGAAAAATCTATCACCAAATTCTTGGATGGTCAAAGAGTTACAAATATGTTTTTCAAAAACAATGTTAACGATATGATTATAAAGATGAAACAAAACGAAAAGAATTTCCAAACTAGATTTAAAAACATGGAAAGAAAAATTGATGAGTGGTCGAAGTCTCAAAACGTCTCTTCAAAACAAACCGATAGGACTGACCCACCTCCTCCTCAAGCTCACACCGAGCACGTGAATGCCGTATTCATCGGGAGTGGAAAGTCTGATGATTCTTCGAAAATTCAAAAAGATCCACCACCTCCTATCATCGTTAACAATAAAATAGAAAAAGACCGACCAATTAAGGAATTAAAAAAGGGATGCTATGTGGTAAAAACAAAAGAATATTAATTTTGTGAGTACATACTTAAATCCCGTACCCTCAAGCTTTAAAAGTGGTTCATTCCCACTTAAATTGTATCGTTAAGGAATCTTAAGTCATGATGATGATAATAATAATAATAATAATAATAGTAATAGTAAATAATAATTGTAAACCTATAAAAATAAAAAATTATATATAAAACAAAAACTTTGCAGTTTTAAGTACGTCATGCATTCGGCCGGTGTGTTGTGTACCTTGATTTCTGTATCCAAAAAGAAATATAACGAACTTTGTGGGTGTGTTTGCTGGAAACCCTCACGAGACTATAACTCGTCCGCTTGGGATACCGAGGGGTTTAAAGGCTTGTTGCATACGCTAAATGCAATCGTGTTGCCTACGAAAGTGCGCTTTTGTATTTTACGGTTTTCGTAGTCTTGTTTGCAAATTAAATAAACAGGTGAAGCTTGGATTAGTGGTAGTCTTACACGTGAGGAATGATATATTTGGATCGATATACTATATGTGGTTGAATTCACATGCTTATGTTGGCGTTTCGGTTTCGCACCTGATCTTTAAGAATTCAGTCGAGCACTTAAGAGCCATGGGAAGTTGCGTTTCTCTTATATTTATTTTCCCCGCTTGTCCTACTTTATAGTTATTTTCTATTTACGCATAATGCTCAACTTAAGTGTGTGGAGAAAGTGAATTGGAAAAATTAAGACTCATTATTAAAAGTTTAAACTTTTGTTGGCCCTCAGTAATCTAAAAATTTATTTATAGAATCTTTTGTCACTTAGGTTAATATATTAGAATAAAACATAGTAGAATAAATAAAGTTTTGAAATCAGAGATGTGTCGTGATTGATAGAGAAGATCCGACTTGGGATCGATGACATTACTTGCGCATTTATACCAATCACCTAAAAAATGTAAGGTTAGATCTTTAGGAATTCAAGTATCCATCTTTGATACCTAAGATAATTTTGGCCTTTAGCTTTCTCGAGTTAAGATTCGAATGCAACTGCAAGTGTCTCATTCGTCGTTATAGCTGTGTATTTGTAGTTTGTCGTCTTTTCTGGAGCATTGATATCAGTTTAAAATTATATGAGTGTGCCGGTGATTTATTAATTCTAGAACTTGTGCTTGAAATCATTACGATACCGCAGTGAGATCAAGTTCGCGTGATAAATGTATTTTATGTGATAAAGAGGCAACTTAGGATTTAACCAAATTAGCCCATTCCTTTTAATTATTTATTCTTTTAGCTAATTACACTGATTAGCTAACCACCCAAATAAAACCTGTTTGTTAGCACTCATCTTTAGTGCTAGATTCCCCTATTTTAACCCGCTAAGCCATTTTATTCATCTTTCTCATCCACTAAAATGAAAAATACAAAAATATATAACCTTTAGCATAGCCTTACCCCCTTATTGAAAGTCCTAATGGTTGGTTGCTAGTTGCTCAGTATGATTGGTTGATTTTTGCTTATAGTTTGCTCGCGCTTTGCTATAAGTGTTGTGCCATTTCAACAGAATGTGTAGATGAGCTCCTTCGTGCTTCGTATTTTTTGGTATACGCTTATCACAAGTGTGAGGGAATTGTTAGTTGTGTGAAGGGTTGATTGAAGAAAAAAAGATATTAAAAAATGTGAAAAAAGTAGAATCGGAAAAAAAAGGATAAGAAGAAAAAGTAATGAATAAGAGTTGGATTGTTATTGGCATTTGCGACGTATTGATATATTATAATATGTGCCGGATATATTGATGAGAGGTTCGATAACCTCACGGGTTTGTGGATTGTCGTAAGTAGCAACATGGGTTTCTTGGATTTGTCGACATGTATTATTATAAAACCATATCCAGTATATATCTCCCATGCCTTATCCATACCCTTATTAACCCTTAGCCTAACATTACAACCCGAATGAAAGTTCTCTTTTGATAATTATACCTTGTGCTTACGCCATGTCGGTGTAGTTTTGTTTCTTGTATAAGCCTATGGTAACTTAATGAATCATGTCTGAGCAATTGAGTGTGATTTCTCATTTACCCTCTATTACATAACATACGAGTGTCTGAGTGAATTATACTTTTCCTTATTCATGAGGTGCTTAGTCATGTTATTACAGCTTGAAGATCATTGGGTATTGTTAAACATCTTTGTTTTCACATATTAAAAATCCAAACTTATTTTTTTATAATTCTATTCTTGTTTTGTAAAGCTTATTATTTTTCTTTATTTTACTTGAGGACAAGCAAACCCTTAAGTGGAGGGAGGGGGTGTTTGCGCCTTTTGTGCTTATTTATAAAAAAACCATAAATATTTTCGATATTTTCAAAATTAAAAAAAAATCTTTGTTTTGTCATGTAGGAACCTTGTTTTTAAATTTCTTTTCTTAGATTTTCTTGAGGGATTAAATGATTTGAAGCTTAAATGAAGAAAGAACTAAAGTTAAAGATCTCCCGACACCTGTCTACAGTTTTTACCATAACTTGAGCATACGAACTCAGATTGACGCGATTTTGGCGACCATGCGAAGAATCTACAACTTTGATTTTTGGTCCAAAAGCTTAAAATGCACCATGTACGCCGCATTTCTCAAAATGTGCTGCGCACTTTTACAAGAAATCCTAAGTACGGCGCATAAATAAAAATGTGCGCCGCACTTTCAGTCTGATGCATTAAAAACATGAATTTAGCCTCAAAATCGACCACATTCATCCTTTACTTGGTCTCCAAGTATTTCTAAGCCTATAAATACCCCTAGAACTCCAGGGTAAACATACACAACTCATTTCTTACACACATCTTCATTAGAGAGGGAGAAATTGATGATCTTGGCTTGATAAACTAAGGATCCAAACACCCCTTCAAACCACCATCACCACCATCGACAACCACCACTCCCCACCATCAATTTCTAGAAACCAACCACCATTCTTAGACCTCATTCATCTATTTCTAATACACACAATCATCTACAATCTTCTCAACAAGTAGAATTAGAGTTTGAAAGTGTTTTTGGGGAATTTAGTTGAATTTGCTTGTGGTTCATAAACATTTCTAGATTTTAATCCATCCAAGGAAGCAGCATTGAAGTGTAATTCGAATCTATAAGCGATTGTGAGAGAATTGTTTATAGTTTCTGAGTTTACTTTGAATATAATATAGTTTTCGTTGGGAAAACTTGTGAAATCATCAAACATTTACTCTTGAAGTTGGTATAAATCTTATTTATCTTTTGAATATGATCTTTATTGAATTCATGATAAATGTATGTGTTTTATTACTGTTGGGCCAATTTCATTGCCCACTGATCTTTCACTTAGGATTTGAATACAAATTAACCTAAGTCTAATTATCCTTTAATAATTCAATGTCATTGAGTGAATAGTCACTCAGTGAGTTACCTTCAAAATGCTCAGCCTGAGTCTACAAGAAAGACTCTAGCATTCAGTGAGGCGGTTCTCAGTGAATGAAGCATGTGCCAAAGAAGAAGGTGATGGATTCAATGAGTTATGGTAGTAGACTCACTGAGCCCCATACGATCTCCAACAACTAAAAAACCCTAAAGACAAGAGACTGGAGAATAGGCGGGATAGTTTGAAAGCAGATAAGTTCAAGATCTTATCTTCTAAAGTCAACATATCCTAAATACGGTATAAGACAAGTTCAGTGTCAGGACTGAATTTGGAAAGATTATTTGTCCCATACTTAGAATAGAAATTCTAATAGAGACAAAGCTGTACAAATGTACTAGCCTATCGGCTTTGGGATTAATGCTTACCACCCATTTAGGTGTGACCTTACCTAAGTAGTATAAATAGAACTCTTGTAACGAAGTAGATGTTAAATTTGTGCATTCAAAGTCGTATCTTTCATAAACACACATCTACTCCTCCAAATCTACTAAGTCTCTGAGCAAGCTCAGTTGGTTAGCATAGTAGTTAAATTTGCATAACACTTTAGGTTTATGTAAAGTTATTAGTGAGGAGATCACACACACACATATTTTGTCATTCAATCCCCATTGTAGTTTCGCATACAATGGGGTATAATTCTTAATAAAAAGAGTTAAACGTTGAAAAGTTATTTTGTATTTTTACTTATTAAGTTATCTTATGTATACAAAAAAAAATTAAAGAACAAATACCTTACTTTATTTACTAGCTATGAGTTAGTTAATGATAACTTTGTAGTTATTGTTCACTAACTAAGAGGGGACAACAAGTGGTATCAGAGCAGAAGGTTTTTAAAACTTTTTTAACACTAATCTGCTTTAAGTTTTTAAAACCTAGATCCTAAAATGGCTGCAGTAAATAATATACCACAGCTAGTTGACAAAAAGGGAGGTAGCTATGCTGCTATTGCTCCCAAACTAGAGCCGGAAAAATTTAATAAGTGGAAAAAGCGTATGCTTTGCTACTTAGCGAGAATGGTCCCTACTACTTAAAATGTATTAAGGATGGTCCATTTTAACCAAAAACAGCTGATGGTGATGATAAGCCTGAGTCCCAATGGACCGCAGATGAGAGGAGGGTGGTCGTTCAAGACCAACGCGTTAAAAGCATCATTATGTCATGTCTACCAGATGACATAATGGAGTCAGTCATTAGCTGTGAAACAACTAAAGCAACATGGATTGACTTGGTTCACAGCTTTGAAGGCCCCTCAGATACCAAGGAAAACGGTCGGGGTGTTCAAAAAAACTGAAAAACCAACAAATCGAGCCGAACGGCTTAATCCGAAACCAAAAAAACCCGAAACCAAAAAAAGCAAAACCGAACAAAACCAAAACCAAAAAAACCCGCTTATCACGGTTCGGTTTCAGTTTTTATTTTTAGATATTCGCGGATAACCGAACCGAACCGAACATAATATACATAAAGTTTTTAATTATATTATTACACTACTTTTATTGTATAATGACTTTTTAAGCCTCATGTAAACATTTCTAAACATCTATGTGTGAAAATTGATTAATGTGATTGTAACTTATAAACATCGGATATTTTTTAATATGTTATTTGAATGCAATTATTGTAACGAAATAACTTTATATGACATTTAAAATGACATTTTATGTTATAGACCGTATCATTTTTATACGGTTATAATTCGAGTAAACGTCTAAAATGGGTAACCACCGAATCGCGGATAACCGCTCACATCGGGTACCCGCGTGTCCGGTTACCCGCCTAGTACGGTTCAGTTTCGAGTAGTAAAATTAATTATCCGCCCCGCGATAGATAGTCGAAATCTTTCAAGTAACTGAACCGAACCACCCTGTAAACACCCCTAGAAAATAGGATCATGGATCTGAAACTTGAGTATCAAACTTTCAGGGCCAAACCCACTTAAAGTCTCTCACATACCTACACCCGATATAAAACCTTGCTAAATGAGCTTGCAAATGATGGTGTTAACCTCTCAAAACATGAAATCAACGTTGGTTTTGTGAACAGTCTCCCTGAGAAGTGGTTAACCTTCTCTCAGGGACTGAGGAATACCAATCATACTCAGACTCTTGACCTAGCAGATATCTATGGAAGGTTTGTCTATGAGGAAAACCTAATACAAAGAAGGTATTCTGACACCAAAAGGCCCTCATAACTACTCCCTCAATCACTGCTATTTCTACTGCCTTCTTTTCTAACAATGTTATACACGATTTCCAAGAAAATTTTGATGATGAGGTAGATGAAAGGTCTAGGGAGGAGTATCTCAGAGACTTAGATATTGAGTTTCGTGAAAGAGCCCTTTTGGAAAGTTCAAAACGTTTTATAAAAAGAAGAAATAATTTTACTGGTCAAAAAGCAAATGAAAACACTACGTGCTACAAATGTGGCAAAAAAGGTCATTTTGCAAAAGACTCATTTTCTAAAACATCTGAACCTTCTTAGAAATCACCAGTGACTGGTTATTCATTAGTGTCAAAAGGCTTTCAACCCAAGCTTACTCCTAAACTTATTCAGTCTTCTCAAAATTCAATTAGTCAGGCTGACCCCAAAATTCAGAAAGACTACAAGGCTGAGTAAAAAAATGAAAGCTAAACTTGCACTACTTGAGGCAAATCCATCTACTTCTCAGAACCCAAATACCTTCCAACCAAAGAACAAAGGTTTAGTTGCTGAAACCTTTGATTGAGATGAGGAAGAGGTTTCTGATGATGAAGAAGTTACTCAGGTCAAGGTACTGATGGCTCTAGTTGATGATGAGCTCACTGTTGGAAAGAATCATGCTCGCAATGGTGAATGGATTGACATCACCATGAGAAAGGTAATATTCTTCTCTCTATGGATGAAGATGCAGATTGGCAAAATTACCTCAAATATATCAACATTGATCTTAAGTTTGGTGAAGAGCAGAGATTAAACTTACTTTCTAAGTATAACAAAATTATTTTTGAGTTAAACAAGTGTAGAGATGAACTATTAGTCCTAAAACAAGCTAAGCTTAATGCTATCACTTTTCAAATTCAAAACACTGAACTTACTAAGTTAAGTCATGCTCTTCAAGAACAACTCAAATAGGAGAAAAAGATCAATGAAAAATGGCTAACTAGCTCAAAAAAGGTTAGTCAATGTATCAGTGAGCAAATTCCTCACCAAAAGAAGAAAGTTCTTGGTGGTGACTTGTTCACTGAATCATCATCTAAAATGAATGAAAATGAAAATATTTTCGTTCCTGCTTTCATGGGGTATGACCAAGAAATGGTCCCAAAAACAAAAGACTGGGTTGAGAGACTCAACCCTGACAGCAAACTTCCAAACTTTAATACTGGAAGAATTCTTGTCCCTAAAAGTCAAGCTATCAATGAGTCTCTAAAACCCACTAAAACATCAAATACCCCTGAATCATCCAAAGATTTTGAAGCTGAATCCCTTATTCCTCTACCTCCCCTGGAAAATCTTCAGGGAGCTTCACCAAGCTCAGAGGTAATGCCATTGACCTTTCAACCCCACTCTCCAAAAGAGAGACAAGGCTTATGTATCATGAAACATACAAAGCCTGAAACATAGGATTCTTTAAATAAGAGTGTTTCAAGAACTGTCACTGTTAGTAAAACTGAGCTAATCACACCTTCAGTTCCTACTGAAGTCAAGGACACTGAACAAGAATCAAAGATAAATGAATTAACTAAACTTGTTCAGATGTAATTGATGAAAAGGTCAATTCTGCCCAAAAGACTCAAGAATTAAATCCACAGATTCAACAGACTGAGTCATCTAAGTCAGTTGACTCATCTAAAATAAGTCAAGATTCTAAACCAAAAGTTTAGAAGACTGGCTCATCAAAGTCACTCAGGCCTAAACCTATTCAAAAACCATAACTCAATTGTGGACTCTGTCACTATACCAATCACTCAACTAATGATTGCTATAGGATTCTCTAATGCATGATACACAAAAGGGAGGATCATAGGACCTCAGATCATGAAATGTATACTGCTTCACTAAAAAGAAGTAAAAATTATAAGGCTCAGCCTTATCAATATGCATCTCCTTCCAAGCAGATCCTGAAAGAAAATACAAAGCCTTTCCTACCATGCACACATTGTGGTTTCAATGATCACAGCCTTGATGATTGTAGAAACTACCCTGAGTGTGTAAACTGTGGAAGCTATGATCACTTTACCTCAAGACACAATCGTGTCATTCATATCAGAGGAGGAGTACTAGCCGAGTCCTCTTAGTCTAGTGAGTCTTTAATTGGTGTAAAGTGTAATACATGTGGAAGAACTGTACGCTCCACCACTGATCACAATGAATTTGATCACTTTAAAAGAGGTGAGAAAATTCAGGCTACAAAGGTCAGGGAGCCACCAAAAAGTAGGTTCATAAAAGAAACTAACCCAAGTTTATTATTTGTGTAGAGACACATCAGGGAGCCCATTTGGTATCCGAACAGTGGATGCTCAAGGAGTACGATTGATGTCAAGAGTTATCTACACAAATATGTAGAGCAACCAGGTCCTAAGGTAGTGTTTGGTGATAACTTATCTTGTATTACTGAAGGATATGGTTCAATAAACTATAGGGGTATTATTTTCACAAAAGTAGCCTTTATATATGGTCTTAAGTACAATATAATTAGCATCAATTAACTCTGTGATGCTAAATACATTATACAATTTGATGATAAGTAAGGAACAATCTTTAATGCTAACAAAGAAATTATCCTGATAGCACCTAGAAGAAATGATGTATATGTCCTTGACATGTCATCACTGACTCCAAATGGAGCCTGCTTCTTTGCCAAAGCCTTAGAAAGTAAAAACTGGCTATGGCATAAAAGGCTATCACATCTTAATTTTAAGAACATTAATAAACTTGCAAAGCAAAACAAATTACTTGGTCTTCCTTCCCTAGTTTATTCAAAGGACAAACCTTGCTCAGCATGTGAAAAAAGGAAGCACCATAGAGCTTCATTTAAAACTAAACAAAACTTCTCTATCAAGAAGTGCTTGCATCTTCTTCATATGGATTTATTTGGACCAGTAAGTCTAATGTCCATAAATCATGAGAAATATACCCTAGTTATTGTTGATGAGTACTCAAGGTACACATGGGTCCACTTTCTCATGAAGAAGAGTCAAGCACCTGAAATAATTATGTCTTTTATCAAGATGGTAGAAAACCAAAATGATGTAAAAGTTAAACAAATCAGAACGGATAATGGGACTGAGTTTAGAAATCATGAGCTTTTGTGATGAGAAAGGAATTTCTTAGAACTTCTCTTCTCCTTATACACCTGAACAAAATGGTGTAGCTAAAAGGAAGAATAGAACTCTCATTGAGGTTGCTAGAACAATGCTAAATGGGCCAGTACTCTCTAAGAATTTCTGGACTGAAGTAGTCAAAATAGCCTGTTATACTCAAAACCGATCAATCATTATCCAAAGGCATGATAAGACTCCCTACGAGATATTCTGAGAAAGAATCCCTAATATCAGCTATTTTCATATGTTTGGATGCCCTACTACAAGGATCATCTTGGCAAATTTGATGCTAAAGCTGATGATGGATATTTCTTAGGATACTCTTTTATCTTAAAGCCTTTAGAGTCTTTAACACAATAAGACAACAAATAGTAGAGACTTATCATGTAACATTTGATGAAAGTATGGAAGCCATCAGGTTTACCAATACCGTAGTGGATGAGATAGGAATTGATGATTCTCTAGATATCCTCCAGATGAATTTCTTCATAAGGATGACCCATCTAGACAATATCAAGTAGATTCTGATATCTTATACTATGTTATTCCTCATAGACGTTCACTTACTGAACTTACCTAAGAAAACCATGTCCCTAAAGTGATTGCTCTAAACAAGCCTGATATACCTCTCACTGAGGATACTGAAGGTCCTTTTGATCTAATCAACTCTGAAGGGACTCATGAACAAAATGTTCAGAGTGAACAAATTATCACCTAACCCACTGAAGGACCATCAGGAAACAATACTGAAGCATCAGTTTCTATCAATGAATCTTTATTTCATGACGTCCCTCAGTCTCATATATCCAATCAAGCCTTTACAAGTTCTCAACCTGCTCCTCAGGATAGATGGTCAAAAGACCAACACATTAAACTTGTGAATATCATTGGTGATCCTAGTGAAGGCATGCTTACAAGAAGCATGGCTGCCAAGCTTACAGCTGCCTCAGCTAGTGAATGTCTATTTGCTGACTTTTTCTCTAAGATAGAACCTAAAAAGGTGAATGAGGCACTAAAGCACCCAGGATGGGTTGATGCCATGCAAGAAGAACAAAATTAGTTCTATAGAAATAAAGTATGGACTCTTGTTCCACTCCCTTATGGAAAAACAACCATAGGCTCCAAATAGGTATTCAGGAACAAGAAAGATGAGCTTGGTATAACTACCAAAAACAAAGTAAGACTAGTTGCATAAGGTTATAGTTAAGAAGAAGGAATTCACTATGATGAAACTTTTGCACCAGTGGCAAGGAGGGAATCCATTAGGATATTCCTTGCCTTGGCCACATATATGAACTTCAAAGTTTACCAAATAGATATCAAAAGTGCCATTCTAAATGGTAAACTAAAAGAAGAAGTTTATGTCTGTAAGCTTGACAAAGCCCTTTATGGACTGAAACAAGCACCAAAGGCATGATATGAGGTACTCTCTACTTTCCTTATTTAAAATAAGTTTACTAGGGGATGAATAGATAACACATTGTTTATCAATAAATCAAAAGGAGATGTTCTCCTTGTCCAGGTGTATGTAGATGACATTATATTTGGCTCAACAAGTTATAAACTTTGTAAATAGTTTGAGAAACTGATGACAAAGAAATTTAAAATGAGTATGATGGGAGAACTTACCTACTTTCTTTGACTGCAAATCAATCAGGATGACAAAGGAATTTCCATTTGTCAATAACAGTACACTAGGAACTTACTCAAGAAATATGAAATTTTTGATAGTTCCTTAGTGAAAACACCCATGGTTCCTCCAAACAACTTATGTCCCGATCTTGCTAGCGAGCCAGTCAATGAGACCTCATATAGGGGAATGATTGGGTCACTGATGTACTTAACTACAATAAGGCTTGATATTTAATTCTCCACAGTCTTATGTGCAAGATATTAGTCTAATCCAAAGGAATCACATCTAAGTGATGTGAAAAGAATCCTCAGGTACCTGAAAGGTACTCTAACCCTTGGTCTGTATTATCTAAAATGTTCAGGCTTTGATCTCAAAGGATACTCAGACTCAGACTATGTTGGTTGTAATATAGACAGAAAAAGCACCTCAGGTGCCTGTCATATACTTGGTGGAAAATTGGTTCTATTGGAGTGCTTATAAACAGCATTCAATGGTTATGTCCTTAGCTGAGGCTGAATATGTTGTTGCTGTTGGGTGTTGTGCAAGTATTCTATGGATGAAAAGTCAACTCAGTGACTACGATATTTATTATAAGATGGTACCCATCTTTTGTGACAACATTAGTGCCATTGCTATATCCAACAACCCAGTTCTTCACTCAAGAACCAAGCATATTGATATAAGATATCACTTCATTAGGGATCACATCCTTAAAGGAGATATAGAATTACACTTCATCCCCACTAAGTATCAGCTAGCAGATATCTTTACCAAACCCCTGGATGAACCTACTTTCACAAGACTGAAAGCAGAATTAGGCATGTTGAACATTGATTGATTAGTCTCCCTGATCAAACATGTTCAGTGTGATGGATATTCTTTTCTTCCTGAAACCATCTCCCTGAAACATATATGAATCCCATGACACTAGGGGACATATTAAATGAAGTAACAATATGCTCTAAGTCTTTAGTTACTTAATGTCCTAGGTTCGTGACTAAACACATTAAACAAGGAACAAATAGTCCTTATCTAAGTGTCATCTAACAGTCATGGGCCCCAACTTCTCTAAATATCACTTAAATAATCCACTATGCATTTAATGCTCACTCTGACAAACACAATCTATTCCCAAAATGCCAAATCAAACGACATTTGACCGTTATTCAAATGTCATGCCTGCAAAAGTGCAAGACAATGAAACGGCACAATAGTAGCCGTAAAAAATAGGATTGTGAAACTAGAGGGTAAATGCATTAAATGTGTTACCAACAAGTTTTTATCTTTTTCAAAAAAATAAAATTTTAAAATTATGTGAATCTTTTCCAATCCCCTATAAATACCTTTCACCAAACAAGAACACACACACAAAATTCACAAAGTAAATAAAGTCTGCTCAAATTCTCTCTCAAAGAAAACGTATGGGTGTTCTTCATTTTTTGGGTAAAAAGCTCATATCTTAACAAAGTTGTTCATTGAAAAACCTTCTTTCAAACATTTTTTTGGTCAATCGTGTTCAATACAAAGATATCCATATTTGTATAGCTCCTTTTGATAACATATCACGCATTTCACAACAGCGATCAACGTTGAAATTAACTTGTGACCATCTGGTGTGTGATATTCTGTCATTAAAAACCTTTTATTTTCCAAAAATTACCAACAATGGCAGAAGAACAAGCAATTGTGTATGCTTTTCAATGGAATAACATGACTGTGGACAATGTGACTTTTCAAACAAACAATGTTGTGGGTAACTTCAATTACCCACCAAATGTGCCTACTTACAAACCAATAATGAAATTTTTGCTAAATTATCCTTCAAATAAAGCTTTTACCAATTGTCCCTCAGTGCTCTATCAAAACTACTTCAGGGAGTTTTGGAGCACTGTTGTTGCCTATGACCCTTTTTTACCAACTAATGAGATTGAGCAACGCCCACTCAGGGAATTCCTCATCAAATTTTCAGTCTTAAATAGGCAAAGACCTTTGACCCTTCATTTTAACAGCTTTTGTTCATCAACTGGCCTTGATTATAATAATGGTAAATATGTGGCTCATCCTACACCTGAGGTTGTTAAGAAAGAATTAGGCAAGATTGCCATCAATCCAAGTTACCTGGACAAAACCCAAGTCCTAAAAAACTCCTTTCCTGTGGCTTGGAGAATTCTGTTCACTTTTGTGATTCAGGTTCTCGGCGGGAACTACTCCTCCACTAAGCAAGTGAATTCAATTCAGCAGCTCTTAGCCTACTGTCTTATTACTGGGACTGAGGTTGACATAGGAGAGATCATGCAAGCTATTGAATAAGTCTAGGCTGAAATATGTTTCTTACCCTAGATTTATCTCATGTGCTTTACAAGTGTTACTGGGTTGTGACTACACTCAGGATGCAAAATTTAGGTATCTACCTGGCATCCTAAGTAACTCTAATTTTACAAAAGACCCATCCAAAGTCTCTAACATTGAATTGACAGCCTATATGATTGTTGTAAACAATCAGAAGGACTTAGTGTCTTCACTTCCTTTTTATGCAAAGAAAAAGAAAGTGAAGTCTCAGACTGTGACTCCTACATTACCCAAGTCACAGGGCCCTGAAGCTTCAGAATCACTCCCTCAAAAGAGAAAAAAGCCCCAGTCCAAAAAGACACCCAAGGAAACCAAGGAAACACCACCCCCAAGCCAACAAAGGATTCTAAGCAATCCCACTTAGTCTTCTCGGGCACCATACCTGATCCCCAATATCTAGAGAGAAACATATAACTCGCTAGTACGGGATTGCCTTCCACACTCGATGAGGGCACTCGTAAATCATAACCTTTTTCCTGAGGGTACAACTATTAATCCCAAAGACTCAGTGGGAAACAAACAACCCATTGATACGAGATTGCCTTCCACATCTTCTAATGAAGGCACGACTAAAACCACGCCGCGTTTTGAAGGGCGACTTAGGGACAAAGACTCGTGGGGAAACAAAACACCCGCTGATATGGAACCAATAAACCTTACTATTACTGATCCTTCAGGCACTGGTGCTAAGTACCAGGTGGACCAAACTCAGTCCACTAGATTGAGGTACCAGTCCCTGACCAAAAATGAAGGTGAGCCTTTATATGAAGGGGAGCCGGATGCCCAACCTTTGGTACTGTCCACTTATGCAGATGTTCGAGCCTTTCTCTTATCTAATGATGAAGCTTCGGAAAATGAGGAGGATATCTTAGGAGCTGGTGAAGCAGTGGATGAAGATTCTCAGACTGTTGTAGTATAACATCAACCTTCTCCACCTTAGGCAGACAAGCCTCAATCATCTATTGCTCCATCCATTGAAGCATCAGACACTGACTCCTCTAGTGATGACATTCTCATAAAATATAATGACACTCTCCCTCTCACTAAATGAAAACTGGTAAAGTATCTTAGGAAGGTGTCAACTATGTTGTTTAACAGGATCACTAAGGATCATTGGGAGAAGCATGAAGAATCAGCAGTTCACTATGCCAACCTTAAGGCCTCTATTAATGACTACTATGATGAAAACATTGCTCATAGAGATCAAGCTGATAAACTGGTTGAGGCCTCCATGAGTTCTCGTGACAAAAGCAACACTACAATAAGTGATCTCTACAAAGGTATTAATATCATCACTGGGCTTCTCAAGGAAATCAATAATGTTGTCAAGGATGATCCTGCCATGAACAAGAAGATTAATAAAGGCACTTAGACTTTCATTAAGATCTCTACCAATATCACTGAGGTTCTCTCCTTAGTCAAGGGCTTTGATTTTTCTGATCTTTAGTCCCCTGTAAAAGATCTGCAGTCCACTGTCAAAGATCTTTAGGCTCATGCTCTCAAACAAGATGAAGCGTTAGTTGCTTGGGCAAAATCTTCCACCAACATGGCCTGGAATCTTGGTTCCAGACTTTCAGGTCTTGAACGAGCTCAAAACCACATCCAATCCAGCATGTCCTCTCTTTAGGCAAACACTCTCTCTATCAAGTCCATGATGACTGAGATGTATCAAGTCTTTAAAGGCCAATCCTCTTTAGCTCCCTCAGGCAGTGTCACCCTAACACTTGCTCTCACTAACATTCCAGCAAATGTTGAGGGGGAGAATAAAACCAACACTTCCACTGAAGATCCTCTGTCTCATACTGAGGGGGAGACTAATGCAAACAAGCAAGAAAAGCCTAAAGAACCTAAGCACTAAACAGATGCTAACATTGAGTTTATTGGTTCATCCACACCTCAACCCTCAGTCATTCAGGCACAACCAATCACCATCATCAACCTTGAACCAATTGTCCCATAAAGAGAAGGAAAAGGTATTGCCACTGATGAATAGGCTGAGGATCAAAGAAATTTGGTTAAAGCCTCATCTATTGTTTGTCATGATCCTGATGCTCTAATCCTTATTCCTTACACGATAAATGGAAAGTTGTTTCATCTCACTGCTGAACAGATTGATGCACATTTGGACAAGGAAGAGAAAATCAAGCAAGCTGAGGAAGAAGCCAGATTGCTTGCAATAAACAAGCCTGAGGTGATAAAGGTGGTTCAAGAAGAAGCAAAGAAGGTTGGGATTCATCCAAAAGAAGTGATCACTGCCAAAGATGGTGAGAAATTTAAGAAAGCTCAGGATACTGAACATGAAGTTATCAAGAAGAAACACACTAAGAAGGTCAGAAAATCTCTTAAACTCAGAAAGCACAAATATGATAACTACATGTGGACCATCAGCAGCAGACTGAAACCTGAGAAAATCACCGATATCAAAATTCATCCAAAAACCAAGCCAGTTGTTATAACAGTCTATAAAGCACCGATGGTAGAACTTTTGATGTCCACAATCCTTTTGCTTTTGGTGACTTTTGTATTTCAGAATTAGATGAACTGAGGGAGATCATTCCCAAGAAGAAAAATGCTTTTGCAAAAGAATTGATGAATTCTCTAAGTCGAAGGTATGAAAGTATTAAGAAAACCCCTGAGGAGCTTGGAATACCTTCAGCACATCCTGCTCCTATCCCTGAACAGGCCTCATCCAAATCCTAAAGAAGAAAGAGGAAACACATGGAACTTGAGCCTGAAATCAAAATTCCTAGATAAGAATGTAATCGAACTCTCCCGGAGAATGTCCTGTTTGTCAACAACATGGGCATCAATGAACCTGAGTATGGAATCTTCATCACTGATGAATTCGGTGACCAGGCATTTCAAAGATGGAGTGACATTAAAAAAGTAGGAATGGAAGCTCTTGTTTCATACCTTGTAGCGGCCTCTATGGTTCAGTCACCTAAAAATGCAAGGTTCAGCATGAAATTGAAGAAAGTCATTGTTGAACATCTTGACCAAGAAAAGCTCAAGTCAAAGAAGGTCAAGTTGGAAGCTCTTGGATATGAGATGGACTGAGTACTTATGATGTTATCTTTTGTAATAGATAATAGGGCCTTGTAATCGATTAATGAAGTACTTTTTGTTGAACTCAGTATCCTTAAAAATCTTTCTATAACTCAGTGTGAGAAGAAGCTGTGTTTACTCACTCATACTGAGTCCGTAGATAGTACTAAGTACCGAGGCATGATAGGTAGTTTATTATACCTAACGAAAAGTAGGACCGATATAGTGTTTAGTGTCTGCCTTTGTGCACGCTTCCAAGAGGATCCCAAAACCTCTCATCTTGAAGCGGTTAGCGTATCTTCCGATACATTAAAGGTAATACGCACTTAGAATTATGGTATCCTAAGGGGACTAGCATAGAAACTGTAGCACATGCCGAATCTGATCAATCGGGAGATTATGTGGATCAAAAAGCACTGGCGGTATTTGTACTTCATAGGATGTTGTTTAACATTGTGGTTCTCGAAGATACAAATCGCTCTTGCTGTCTCCACGACCGAAGCCGAATATGTTAATGGGTATTTTCTTTTGAATATAATTTTACTCAAGTTTTAAATTTATAAAACTCGATCTACCTAACAACGCACTAACGGGCAGAGAACCCGATCGTAGGTATTACAGAATGGTAAATCCGAGGTCGTCCCAAGAGCTAAGTTGCAATTAGTTTTAATTTGAAATGTCACGTTTAAAAATGGTTTTTGATTTGATTTGAAATGAATTAAAATAAAATTAATTACGGTAAATTAAAAGAGTTAGAGATATCAGAAGAGAAAATGTGCTAACCTAGTTACTTCATTACTACTGTTATGAAAACATTTTCCTGTACAATGTTAAACTATGGTTTCATTAGTGGTTTATAAGGTCGATAGACTTGAATAGGTATATTTAGTCTATCCTATACTCCCTGCGATTCTTAATCAGTCCAAATCGTATAGGAGGTAGGTTATCCAGGTTGCAGTGATTAATCCCAATTATTCTCAAAACTTATCTAATAACCTATACAGATTATTAACCCCCTCTGAAAGAGTTCCTGTGCTTTTTAAGTATATTAAGTGATAAGGGCGGAGACCGGTTAGTTCCTACACTAGGTACGGAGTAATAAATCCTCCCTAGTACCCGATTGATCCCATATTGACTTGGTAATCCAATAATGGGTCAAGCAAGATCCAAACCACGAGTAATACTACCAAAACCCAGGGTTACACGATAGTCAAGAAATATCTAACAAAACCATAATCTAACAAGAAACAAACATCATAACAATAGTAACTACATAAATAGGTGGTATGTGCTTAAATACACATACATTTTACCTAATAAAATGAGCTAAAAAGACCAATAATGACCAATAAATATAGAAAAATGTATTGTATTCGTTTGTATTGTGAATTGTGTCTTGCAGGTAACGGATATTGCACAAAAGGACAAAAACAAAGCAAAACGGACAAAACCGAGCACGGGAATAGAAAGAGTACGAGAAATCAAAGCCGAAGGCGTATACATTTTTAATGGGCTAATCCGTACCCATTTTAATGGGTCGGGTCAGCCCATTAAGATTTATACCTTATAATCCTTTAAGCCTCAACCCATTTATAATCCTTAGTCCAAATCCATTATCCATAAACCTTTGTCATCTTCCCTGGCCCAAGCAACCAAATCTAAGCCCAACTCACATTTCTTGGCCCAAGTCAAGTCAACCCGGTCAAATATCAAATTATAACACAGGGTCAAAGTCAATATTACTGTACATCCTTTACTTTTCCCTCTTGTTTTACAACATAGAGCAACAGGGTAAATCCTCCTTACACCTTTCACCCACACGCTTTCCTTGTGCTTCTAGAAGCCTCTGACACCTCTGACACCACTTAAAGCCACGCTGGCAATCCTTAACATTCTCATTGGTGGAAAAGACGTGGAGGCAATCAAGGGCTATGATGATGGATTCATGAATCAAGGGCTCAGATTAGTTGATGAAGACGCTCCTGAGGTCCTAGAACCTTCCTCTTCCTTCTATAAATAGAGGAGAATGCTCACACGGTGAGGCATCTAGTTTAGGAGTAGGAATAGTGTAGTTTAGTAGCTTATTAGTAGCTTATTTTAGCTTAATGTCTTTTATTTGATGTAATTTACTTTTTCAAAAGCTTGTAATCACTTTCAGTTTTAATAAATTTCGAATTTCGTTTATATTGTGCCTTAAATTCTATTTTACTCTTAAGCAACTATGGTTTAAATGTGTTTTGTTATAAGCTAATAAGCTCATTAAGCTCTTTTGTTAACTAATAAGCTAGTCCTAACTCAGTTAAGCTTTTTAAAGCTTAACTGAGTAATCTAATCATCTAAAACTCTCGTAAAAATGTACCTCGGCTTATTTGGATTATAAGCCAAAAACAGATGGACTTATGGACAATACCAGCTTATCTATGATAAGCTGGAGCTTGTAGATCAGCTTTTAAAAGCTTAATCATCCTTGTTTTATGGAAAGTATCAAGTGAGTTTTACTTTTCACATTTTTAGCTTATATCCTATTGCTTATTATTATCTGCTTATTATTGTTTTTAGTTGCTTATTATGCCTAGTGTTAGCTTATTAAGTCTAGTGAATGGTTTAGGATAGTTTAATTTAAGTCTACTTAAAATCTGTTTCAATTTGAGTTAATTCAGCTTGTTTAGTTTAGCTTATTAAGTTGCTTATTGGTCCAAAGATTTTGCTTATTTTTCATTATTATGCTTATTTAATCATCTGTTTTCAAGAATTAAGTTTTTCTCAAATCTGTTTAAGCTTAAAAAGTGATTTCATAATTTTAAAGGGGTGTTTGGCACAAGCAGGCTTAACATAGTTAAGACTGCTTGTGCTGTGCTTGTGCTAATTTTAGTCATTAGGACAGATTTAGTAAGCTGAATTTTGGTCTTAGGATTAGTTTAAATAAGCATTGATTAAGTTTTCCTTATTTTGTCTAGCTATTTTACCATGCATTCTTATCTGCTATTCTAAATGCTCCTCAAACTGCTTATTTGATTGATTCCTTCAAAATGCATTTGAGTAATGATTTATTTGTGCTCAAATTAGCTCTAAATGCCTCAAAGTGTATTTGTTTTGGTTTGGTTTAGTTTTTAGAATCATGGTAATAAGATTTTAAGGTTTTAAGGTCTGTTTATGCAGAATATTAGAGGTCTAATCTTAGATTAATATAGGTTAGTTTTTGTTAAGATTAGCTTATTTTAATAAGACCTTGATCTGTTTTGAGTTTTAAATAAGTCAAATCCTATTTTGAGTCTTAAAACTTAGGGTGCATGTAGTCAATAAGCTTAGGAGTCCAAGAAATAAGGTAGTCTGCCATTTTCTTTCCCCTATTTCCAGCTTATTTCCTAAATGTTTAGCTTATTTCTTTGCTTATTTGTGTCAATAGCCTAGAGTACCTTATCTGTTTTCAATTTTCCAGCTAATTTCTTTGGCTTATTTAGCTTTAATCTTAGCTTAAAAATCTGTCTTTAATCCTTAAAAGTCTGTTTAAGTGTCCTTTGTCTTTTAAGCTTTTTAGTGCTTTACTTGCCTATTTGTTTGCTTATTTGTAATCATATTTGCTTATTAGGTACATGTTGGTATGTTTCATCTTATTTGTGCTTTTCTTTTGCTTATTGTGTCTTAAATAAGCCTATCATTTTAATGTTTAGTCATTAGTTATAAATAAGCAAATCTGTTACTTTTAAAAAGCTTTTTCTAGCTTAATTAAGAGTTTTATCAAAAAGTCCTTTTATTAAAATTGCTTATTTTTTAGTTCTTTTGTTTATTCAAAAAGAAAAAAATTAAAAAAAATAATTTTCAAAAAGGGGAAGCCACAGGGGTCGAACCTGTGACCTCCCTCTTGCCTTCTCACTCAACCAACACCTTTAACACACTCATCTTAACCATCTGCACCCTTGGGTCTTTTCTGAACGACTTTAGGGTGCATTTGGTTTTAAGGTTTTTTTTTACTATTAAGCTTTATAAGCTATTCTGCTTATTTACAGCTTATTAGTATAAGTTCTTTAGCCAGTTTTAATTTTCTTAGGTTTAGAATTGTTTAAAGTATTTATTGTAATTTTTCTAGAATTTTTAAAATTAGTTTACTATTTTTAATAGTTTATTTAGATTAAATCCGTTTTTATTTCCTATTAAATAAAATAAAAACCAAAAAAATATAATTCTTTTTCTAAAAATTATTTTTAGTCATTTAGGATTTTTAGAAATTGAATTTTCATTTTTAGAGTTAAAATTTGATTTACTTGCTTACTTGTCACGTTTTTAATTTCCCGTTATCGTTTTATGCTTAATTTCTTAAAATGATTTAATTGTTTACTTGTTTTTACTTGCTTTTACATGTTATTTGTATTTTCATTAATAGTTATAGAAACCAAAATCAAAATCTTTTAATCATTCAAATCACGCGATCACGAACTTAACCGATTCTCAATTCACGCTTCATCAAGAAAACGACCCAGGATGTTTTGGACTTTGCTTTGGGAAAAAGTAACTTTCTAGAACCTTTTGGAATACTTATACTATATACTATAATTGATCCCGTCCTAATACATTCTTATGGGTGTGTTTGGGTGCGAATCAATAGGCCAGCACTTTAAGTGCTTAGCTGCTTATGGTAACAGAAACACAGCAAGAAATAGAAGTAATCATAGATTGAAAACTCATAATTATTACAGTATTCGTATTTGAACGATTAAATACAAAAAGTAAGTAAAGTTTGATCACCCTTGGACTCCAGGTGGAATTCTTCGAAGGTTGGAAGCCTTTGTCGCCTCTCCAATTGGCTGTGGAGGAAGTGATATCGGAATAGCTGAATGAGGCTTCTATTTATAGGTTTCGATCCTGTTACGGCGCAACTAATAAAGGTGTTACGCCATAACCTTCATACATGGCATTCCATAATTAAGCAATTGTTACGGCGTAACCAGATATGGTGTTACGCCGTAACCTTCAAATAATTTCCATTAGTTCGTGATCTTCTTTCCATATATGTGGATCTTCATGGTTACGGCGTAACCTTAATATAACAACCCGCAATTTTCATCAATGTAAATATCCATCTATTAAATTAGATGCAATGTACTATCCATCTATTAAAGTATATAACACCTTTTTACAGGGTAATTTTTTCGCTTTATTCCATTGTGTAACATAGTTTACATAACTAAAGTAAACGAGCTCATGCAACCTACCAATGCCATATATATCTATGTGTATATCATGTAAACATCCTAATATGTCAAGTCTATGTTTAAATATCATTTTTACCATGTACGTTATCCATTTAACGTACCATTTACAACGTTATTCCAAAACAAGCATTATACGTTAACGTTTATTCCAAAAACCCTAATTACATGTCAAAACAAGTGTACAAATGATCAAAGCAAGTGTACAAGTTACAATGCCAAACTTTTGAATATATTTTCTCTCCTAAACCCTAGTACAACCTTCTAAAGCTCAATGTACAAGTCAATTATGCATGAAATACAAACTAGGTCATTTTACCTCCTAAATCATGTTTATATCTTACCACCACTTTAACACAAGGTACAAACACCCAATGCACAACTTCCTAACCTAAACCTATAACCTACATCATTCTAAACCTAATCCTAAAAACCCTATATTCATCTACACCCTAAACCATACAAACCAATTACACCTTAAACTAAGTTCCATAGTTTTCAGAATCTGGTCCGTTAAGAAAACATAAGACTTACCGGGCAAAATCAGTAGGTTCTGAGTATTAATAAAGGGGGGTGGTACACTAGTTGTGGCCCAATGTCTGTGATCAGTTTTTAACCGATTGAATCACCCCCGTTTCGACTCGGAATGAATTAGTTATATGCCGAAATGGCAAATGTGCGCAAATTCTGCACCCCTGTAGTAAAAGCTGTTATATCAAGATTAGTGTATAGTAACCCATGAGATAGATGTATAAAACTAAAAGTTTGTAGAGGACTCAAATACTAACCATAGCTCACTGGTTTCAGGGTTGATCGGAATTACGGTTTGTAAAAGGCAACCAAATTACCGAGACTGATGTTGGCTGTCCAAAAACAACCATATAAACAACATAAACACCTCAAGCTCTCCATGACTCACCACCCACCTACATCACCATGACCTCACCACCACATCACCCATTACACCATCATCTTACAAGCACATTCATCACCAACTTGTCAACCAACAGAGCGCTAAGCGGGTCGGCCGGAGGGTCTGCCTGGGACACGGGGCACCTGGGGCGCGGGAGGGGGCAGGCGGGTGGTGACCGTCGGACGGGGGGTGAGGGTGGCCGTCTGCGGAGTCGGGGGGAGATGGCGCGGTGCCGGGGACTTGGGCTTGTCAGTGGGGTCGCAGAGTTCAGCTGGGAGGGAGGCGAGCACGGTGGGACGGGCCGCATCCCTGTCAGAGGGGCCGGTCCGGACTGGACGGCACCAAAGTCTCCAAAACCCCCAGTCATCACCCTAACTTCTCCAACACTTTCCACCTTGCTATGCTATCACTTAGGCTTACAATATAGTCACACCCTAGCCTTCCTATAGTCACCCTAGTAGCTTCTATGAATCAAAATCTATAACTAAGCCACCATACATCAAGCAAGAACTTTTGCACAAAGTTTAGTTCTTGCCTATAAATAGTCCCGAACCAAAGCACCCCCCCACACACTTTCATTCATTCCAAAAACACTTCTCCACCTCAAAACTTGCTCTAGACTTTGCACTAGCAGAAGTAAGAAGTCCCAATGTGTGTTTAGAAACCAAGTATTCCAAGGAAGAAAGCCATAGAACTCGTCTCCAGCTACACGCACCAAAAACCTCCATTTTGACCCATTTCAAAGGTTTTTTTTTGTTTTTTTGTTGTTGTAAGCATTTTTCTACTCGTCCTATAAGCTTTGCTACTGTTTAGGTTGTTCATAAACTCTATTATATCATAAAGGAACTCTTTGTAAGAGCCCTTAACATCAACCCCATTATAATTGTTTTAAAACCCAAACATACCCGTTTCGATTATTTTTCAATCACAGCCCTTTTACAGTAAAGCATAAGCTCGTAAAAGTCTACTATTTTAAGCTTATTCTAATAAGCCATAAGCATCAAAACTCTCTTGATTTGCAAAAAATAGTCATTATTATGGTTTTTAGGACTTGTTTTTGCAAATAAAACCCATGCATGGTATAAATTGTCAAATATTTTGGATATTATAACTAGAGGGATAATAAAATAGTCATATTCCTAAAGTTATTAATTATAAGGACCCTATCTTGCTAAGTTTCAAAGTTAAAGGTGTAATATATATAAACTTATTAAATAAAGGACTAAACTTGTAAAAGTATATAAACCAATGGTATATATATGCCATTATATGCATTCAAAGAAAATAAAATGAAATATTCTTTAATATAGTTATAAAAAAATTTATTAATATAATAAGACTTGAGTTATTAAATAAAACCCCGAACATTTAATCAATATTAATCATCGATCGACGCATTATACAATAATTAAATATTTAACAGTAAACTTATCATCGACTTAGCTTTTGAAGGAAACTTAAAATCATATCTGTATCACATTCACTAAGGAAATATTCATGTGAGGGTTTTCTTTTGGTTAACTTTTGACGAGTTTGCTGGATTTACAATTTAAAGTGTATTGGCTCCTCAAACGTTTACTATATGACCTCTGAATTATGATAGCCCGAACAATGATACAATATTTCCATAAATTAATAAATCAAAGTAAGATGTATGTTAAACTTTATAAAGTTTTGAAAACATAAGCAATCACACTAAGACTTGACATATTACCCTTAGGTTACGTGACAAGGCCGTTACTTTCAACTGATATACTTTTGCCATCAATCAGATTTCCTTGTTAAGGTGAGTTCATAGCCTCGCATTTTAAATCTTCTAATGTTTTCATAAACCCGCGAGGGGGATACATGCTATAAACCATGATTACGAGTGTTTTTCCAACTGTATGCTATGTAACAATCCGTATTTTTGATCAATGTACGACGTTATTAAATTCACTAATTATTTTTTTTCTCGTACGCGTTCGCTTTTAAATTTAATAGTTAAGTTAAATCACGTAAATTAAGAATCACCAATTAACGTAAACGGACACCAAACGAATTAAAGTTTTTGTCAAGCAAGCAATATATTATTTTTATGAAAGTAATAATTAACTTTTTAGATTTTATTTTATTGGTTGCGTAAAACGTTTACGTTTCGCAATTAATACGTTTAGGCATACCAGGAACTGTAATAATAAAATCTACGCTTCAACAAATACCTATGTTTATACCCAATACCCAAAGTTTTATTAAACTTTATCCAAGTAAACATTGTTAGTCACATGGTACATTAAATAAACTAACTAAAACCTATACATTACAAGTTATACATTTATAAACTAAACTACAACTTATACATTTTTCAAGTAATACTTTCCTTATTACCAAAAATATATTTCTAGTCATTCTTCCTTAATTCCATGGGATAACCTCCATCTAGGGGAACATAAGAACACAAGTATTAACTAGAGCATGTACATACATACCTCATTAAACCTAGCCATGCCTTGTTCCCTTTGACCAATTTGGTCTTCCCCATTTTACTCATCTATGTCTTGGACTTCTATTTCATCTTTGACTAGCCTTGTGATTATATAAGAAGTATACTTGCTAGTAGTAACTCATACAACACTTAACACTTTAGAAAAATCAAAACCCTCTCCCCTTTTTCTCTCCCCTTTACCCACGGCAAACAAACCCCCCTTTACATAATCCATACAAATTTTTCTTCAACATATACAAGCCATCACACATCATTTCTAAGATATACTAAGGTATTTACAAGCCTTGGTTAACCATTTGCAAGTATTTATCAAAGAAAGGAAGCTAGGGTTTTCATTTGGAAAAGTTAGGGTTTCATATTGTGCAAGCTTGGGTTTAAAGGCTAAACAAGGGTTTAGCACCTATTTTTCATCATCATCATTCATCATAAGGTCTTCTATAAACCTTTATACTTTCATTTTATGAGTTTTTATGTATATGATGTGCTATGTAGTAAAATCACCATTTAGGATATGTTTAACATTTTAAAAGTGGATTTTCTTGTAAACATGATTTATGGATTTGTACACATGTTATATGGATGGTATATTGAGTTTAAGGAGTCCTGCTACTACTAACAATCAAAGGATCATTACTTGCTATAAATGTGGAAATCAAGGGCACTACAAGAGTGATTGTCCAGAGTTAAAATAATCGAGCACCAAGGAAACCAAGCTGGAGATACTGAAGCACGTGGATTGATGTATGCTTTAGGAGGAGGAGAAATCGGTCAAGACCCCAACAACATGAAAGTCGATATCAATGCGTAAAGACAAAATCTTCTCTCCTTGCCTAGTGAACTTAAAGTTGGAACTATCTTAGGATCTATTTTCTTTAGGAATTCTCGTTGTACTGTGCGAATAAATTTCAAGTTATCTATCAAATCAATGTGTTGTGAAAAAATTTCATCAAATTTACTTAAATTCTATACTTATTCATATAAGGAACTCCCATAAATATTATGAAATTATAACACTATTTTGACGAAAATAAGCACCACATCGTTAATCCTTAATTATACATGGCCTGATCACCTATGTATAATTCAGGAAGGACCATGCCACGCTGAGAATAGTCACCCTAAAAACTTATTGTCAAGAACCAATTCATTAATTTATCAAGTTTTGTGATGCATATTTATCATGAGAACCAAACTAATAATCTTAATAACCAAGTAAAAACCATTTATGCATCTTAACTATAAAGTCGACATCATCTTATACCAAATCTTAAGCCGAAAAGACGAAGACGCATCGTTAGACATCCTAGGACAATCCACTGGCAAGTTTAACCGTCATCAGGGAATTGAGACCCATACCAAAGTGATTCCACATTCATACCATCCGCAGGCTGACAGACAAAGCAAGAGGACTATTCAAACTCTCGAGGATATGCTACGTACTTGCGCGATAGATTTTGGAAAAGGATGGAAGAGACACTTACCACTGGTAGGATCTTCCTGCATTAACAGTTACCATGCCAGTATTAAGGCAGCACCATTCGAGGTACTTTATGGTCGAAAGTGCCGATCACCTGTTTACTGGGCCAAAGTTGGAGATGTCCAACTAACCGGACCAGAAATAATCCATGAAACCATCAAAAAGATAGTACAAATCCGACAACGCTTGCAAGCTGCAAGAGACCGACAAAGAAATTACACCAGTATAAGGCGAAAGCCTTTAGAATTTCAAGTTGGAGATCGCGTTATGTTAAAAGTGTCACCTCAAAAAAGTGTCATCCGATTTGGAAAGCGAGGAAAGCTTAACCCTCGGTACATTAGACCATTTAAAATCCTTGATAGGATTAGCCTAGTGGCATACAAACTTGAGCTTTCTGAAGAACTCAGTAATGTCCACAATACCTTCCACGTTTCTAATTTAAAGAAATGCCTATCTGACGAATCCCTCATTATTCCAAGGAAAGAACTTCAGCTCGATGATAAACTTAATTTTGTGAAAGAACCAATAGAAATCATGGACCAAGAAGTCAAACAACCGAAGCAAAGTCGTATCCCTATAGTCAAAGTAAGATGGAACTCTAAAAGAGGACCAGAATTTATGTGGGAACGCGAAGATGAAATTCTTGCCAAGTATCCACATCTGTTTTCAAACATCACTCTGGCATCCAACTAAATCTCGAGACGAGATTTCTTTCAAGGGAGGGAGACTATAACAACCCACAATTTTCTTCTATGCAATTATTCATCTATTAAATTAGAAGCAACCATTTTCATGGGAATATTTTTTTGCTTTAGTCCATCTATTGTATAACGTAACTTACATACAAACTAAACGAGCTCACGCAACAACCAATGCCAACTACAACTATGTTTACATCATGTAAACATCCTAATATGTCAAGTCTATGTTTAAATATCATTTTTATTTAACGTACCATTTACAACGTTATTCTAAAACAAGCATTATACGTTAACATTTATTCCAAAAACCCTAATTACATGTCAAAACAAGTATACAAATGTTAAAGCATGTGTACAAAGTTAAATGTCCAAACTTTTGAATATCTTTTCCCTCCTAAACCCTAGTATAACCTTCTAAAGCTCAATGTACAAGTCAATTGTGCATGAAATACAAACTAGGTTATTTTACCTCCTAAATCATGTTTTTATCTTACCACCACTTTACACAAGTAAAACACCAATGCACAACACTAAACCCTAAACCCTAATCCCTAATCATTCTAAACCCTTATTCATACTAATCTTAAACCAAAATCATAAAACCATAGCAAACCATTACACCTTAAACTAGTTCATAGTTTTCAAAATTTGATCTGTTAATAAAACATAAGATCTGGGAAAAATCAGTAGGTTATGGGTAATAAGTAAAAACACTAGGTTGTAGCCCTATGTCTTGTGATCATTTTGCAGATTGAATCACCCTGATTCGACGCCGGATGAATTATTCTAGCCGAATGGCAAAGGTACGCAAAATCTGCACACCTGTATTTAAATGGCTGTTATATGCTAGATTTTGTATAGTAACCCCAGAATATGTAAAACTAAAGTTTGAGGTAGAGGACTCAAATATCTAACCATGCTCACTGTTATGAGATTGATCGAATTACAGGTTTGCAATTGGCAACCAAAAACCGGGCTGATGTGGCTGTCCAAAAATAGCCATGTATAAACTAAATAAACACCTCAAGCTCCTCCATGACTCACCACCACCTTCATCACCATGACCTTACCACCAAATCACCATCACTCCAGCAACTTACAAGCACCTCCATCACCACCTTGTCACCCAACTTTACCACCAAGTCTCCAAAACCCCTAGTCATCACCCTAACTTCTCCATCTCCTTCCACCTTGCTATGCTATCACTCTAGCTTACAATAGTCACTCCTTAGCCTTCCTTAGTCACCCTAGTAGCTGTCATGAATTACTAATCTATAACTAAGCCACCACATCAAGCTAGAGCTTGGGCACCAAGTTAGTTCTTGCCTATAAATAGTCAAACCAAAACACACACTTTCATTCATTCCAAAAACACTTCTCTACCTCAAAAATTTGCTCTAGCCTTGCACTAGAAGAAGTATAGAAGTCCCAAGGTGAGTTTAGAAACCAAGGATTCCAAGGAAAAAGCCATAGAACTCGTCTCTAAGCTACACAAACCAAAAACCTCCATTTTGACCCATTTCAAGTTGAAAGCTTTTTCTACTCGTCCTATAAGCTTTGCTACTGTTTTAGGTTGTTCATAATCTCTATTAGAAAATGAAGGAACTCTTTGTTAAGAGCCTTAAACATCAAACCCATTCGAATTGTTTTAAAACCCTAAAACGTACCCGTTTTGGTTTTTTTTTCAATCACAAGCCCTTTTCATAAGCTATAAGCTCGTAAACTTAACTTATTTTAGCTTATTCTAATAAGCCATAAGATGCAAAACTCTCTTGGATTTCAAAAATATCATTATTATGGTTTTTGGACTTGTTTTGCAAATAAATCCCATGCAAGGGGTATATATTGTAAATATTTTAGAAATTATAACTAGAGGGGCTGAAAATGTCATATTCTTAAAGTTATAACTATAAGGACCTATCTTGACAAGTTTCAAAGTTAAAGGTTTAATATATATATATATATATATATATATATATATATATATATATATATACTTATTATATAAAGGACTAAACTTGTAAAAGTTTATAAACCAAGGGTATATATTGCCATTTTTGCATTCTTAAAGGTATAAAATGAAATATTTTTATATTAGTTATAAAAATATATATTAATATTATAAGACTTGATTTTATTAAAACCCGACACATTTATCATTATTAATCATCAATCGACGTATTATAAAACAATTACGTTATATATTTAACGTAACTTATCATCGACTAGCTTTTGAAAAAACTTAAAATCTTATCGTATCACCATACAAGGAAATTCACAAGTGTGGGTTTCAATTGGATATCGTTTTGACGAGTATGTTGTGCTTTACAATTTAAAGTGTCCTTGGCTCCTCAAACGTTTACTACAATGACTCTAGAATTATGAAATGCCCTAACAATGATACATAATTTCTATTAAATTTAATAAATCAAAGTACGATGAATGATTAACTTATAAAGTTTATTTTGAAACATAAGATAATACACTAAGACATTGACATATTACCCTCAGGTACGTACCGAAGGTTGTTACTTTCATTTCATATAACTTTTGCCATCAATCAGATTTTCCTGTTAAGGTGATTCCATAGCCTCGCATTTTAAAACTTTAAATACATTATAAACTCGCGAGAGGGGATACAAGCATAAACCTGGAATGCAAGTGTTTTCCAAACTGGATGCCAGATATATTTATTGCCTAAGTACCTTCCACTGCTATATTTTTTATCATAAAACCATGAAGTCATTGCGAGTGAACGACGAATATTGTGGATAAATCTATCAGGGTGTGACGACTCCCGTTGGTGTGCCTATACTTTTTGGTACCAATATCACACTATTTGACTCAATGGGTAACTTTGACAAGTTACCTTTCCACGGGGACATTTGTTCCTCAACCAATGTCACTACGGTGATTTCCATGTTAACGTATTGATGCCATGAGCTTAGGGCAATAACACTATTTTCCATAATAATTGTACTCATTGCAATTATTACACTTATGGGTGTATAACAATGTAACCCACTGTTATGATAACTTATATTCAAACTGTTTTCCATAATAATTGTACTCATTGCAATTATTACACTTATGTGTGTATAACAACGTAACCCACTATTGAACTTGTACTCAACTATTATAACTGAAAACCTATGAATTTCACTCAACCTTTGTGTTGACTAGCATGGTTATCTCAGGTAATTAAGCAACATATGGCACGGAGTGGCACGGACTTGAAGATGGCTAAACTGTTATCATTCAAACTTTATGTTTCTAGATGTTGGGACCTGTCTCCATTTGTAAAACTCTGATTTATTGAATGATAACTAAATTTTCCAAAACATATCTTTTGAGTCGTTTTCTATGATTATGTTTGTTGATCCATAAAGTAATACCCCAGATTAGTTGTCGCTGTTTTATGTCAAATATGGGGGTGTTACAGATGCTGAGCTTCTGGATCGTGTTTTTAAAGTGCCTATTACTACTGTCAAATGTATCCCACATGGTTGTCGCCTCGCTTTTTCTCAAGCGTTAACAAATGGCTCTTTGAAAGGTGGTTGCCTAACCTGATTCTGTTGATGCGTGGGTCAGGTTGCTACTTTTTCCAAGATGCACGCTACAGGTATATAAGCCCAAGAATAGACAAGAACGTAGATCCAGGAATAGAAAATCATTTCAACAAAGTTCTATACTTAAGTCACTAGCTACATGGAGGAAAGATGATGGTATTGCAACACTAGTTAAAAGTATGTTAGATGGTTCTGCATTGGGGTCCTTTGGCCAAGGTGGAGGTAATTTTCTAGAGGAGGGAGCAATGGGAAACTCCAACATCAAGCAGTGTCTTCACAAGGTTGCGGATGAGCACTTTACGGCAGCAGTAAAAGTGTTATCCTCCTCTGGTGTTGCTTTATACTATGATGATACTATTAAAGCCTTAGAGGCTAAGAATCCTTACAAGCCACCCCCATCCATGCCTAGCATCATATTTTCTGAACCTCCCCTGGTAGCGGAGATTGATAGTGTCTTTTGTTGCATTAAATCATTTC
>BQNB010007319.1:42130-93971 GCA_026074375.1 Tanacetum coccineum | reverse complement strand
TAAAGTCTTCCCTGATCATTACACAAGGCATAAAGATCCCCGCCTTGAAATGTTGGAACATGTAAAGTATATGGATCAACACGAAGATAAGCTAAGGTGTTTGCCCGGCTACATAATGGAAGTAACGTTCTCTTTGTGAAAGAAATATGACCATACAATCGGTGAAAGTAGGAGTGCTGAGAACAGAAGCTTCCCAAACCAGAAGCCAAAAATGGAATCTTGTGGCTTTCACTTGTGAACAGGTAATAGAAAACACGTGTAGGTCCAAAGTATCACAACAACCAACCAAACCTTGGAACACATTATCCTGTTAGGAGATATTTTTATTGTCTAACTTGTTCATCATAAAGTAGTCACCAGACATTGGATCTGTAAAAGTGATAACTTCTTGTTCCGTGTCAACCACCAATAGCCAGCATGGTAAAACTCATAAATAATGTACAGGTTGGTGGAGAAGCAAAAGGCAATGAAGTATTACTTGAAGACTGGAAACATGGTAATCTATATGAAAGGGTGGTGCATTTAAGAAAAAAAGTGAAAGATATCCATCTGAAAGTGAACAAGGATCCCCATAATGCAGATCTCAAGGTGGAAGAAGCTAATATCATGAAAGAGTACAATAGTGCAGCCCAAGATGAAGAGAAATTTCTGTTTCAACAAGCCAAAATTGAGTGGCTTAGTGATGGGGACAGAACACCAAATTCTTTCATACTATTCTCAAAGAAAGAGCCAATAGAAACAGAATTGATATTATATGTGATGAAAAAGGTGAGAGGTTTGAGGGGAATAAGGTGCCTGAACAATTTGTTATTCATTTCCAAAACATTCTAGGCAAAGAGGTGCATATGCAGAGCTTAGATACAAATGCCTATAATTATGATGATCATATTTATAGAAGCTGCAAATGCCTATAGAAGATGCAAATATGATGATCATGCCTATAAAGGAAATGGAAATTAAACAAGCCTTGTTTGATATATGTGACAATAATCCCTCGCCAGATGAATACACTGCAAAGTTCTATAAAGAAGCATGGAGCACTATTGGAAAGGATGTATGTGATGCAGTAATTGAATTTTTCAACAAAGGGAAGATGCTTGGTGAAGTTAATGCAACCCTCATTACACTGGTCCCAAAGATAAGTACTCCTCTGAAAGTCTCTGACTTTAGACCTATAGCATGTTGCAATGTTTTATACAAGATTATTAGTAAGATCATTACTAATAGGATAAAGACTAGCCTGTGCAAAATTAAAAATCCAAACCTAAGTGCCTTTATTCCAGGAAGGCAAATAACTGACAACATCCTTACCACTCAAGAACTGCTTAGAGGATATGAATGGAAGAATGGAGCTAAAAGGGTGGCAATGAAGATAGACATTCAGAAAGCATATGATAAAACCCCAAGGGGGTTTTTTCAACTGGACTTCCTTGAAAGCCAGTCCATTAAAGTGGATTTGTCAGTTATTGCCTTCCTGGTATAAGGCAAACACCTTATTGTGAGAACTTTCTATTGTGATAATGTAAATGGATTATGATATGTGGGAGAACTTGCTGCTTTTCTAATTGTAGTTTTGTAAATGGATTATGATAGTTATCAAGCTAAGGTGTTTACATCCCTGAAGATATCCATAGCCATCTTGATAACTTTATATGTAAATGGATTATGATATGTGTGAGAACTGTTGCCTTTCCCTCAAAAATTAAATGGATTATGATATGTGTGAGAACTGCTGCCTTTTCTATTTGTGTTAAAGGTGAGAGGTTTGGCTACTTTAAAGCAGGTAGATGGCTTAGACAAGGGGATCCAATGTCTCCCTACGTGTTCACTATGGTCATGGAAATGTTCACATAGTTTGCAAAGGCAAATTGAAGAAATATGGCATTTTAAATACCATAGGATGTAACCAACGCAAGATCTCACATTGTGTGTTTTGCTGAATGATCTTCTAAGTCATTAGTCCAAGGTTGGAATGTAGGCGACCAAATAAAGTTATCAAGATGACTAAGTGATTATCAATCCTCAAAGTTTCAAGGATCTCCCAAACATGGGGAAAAGTACTGTATTTTTTGAGAATGTATTAGATAGAGTCAAACAACAGATCTTGGATATTCTACCTTTCAAGTAGGGAATCTTACCAGTTAACATACCTAGGTGTGTCCTCTCATATACTAAGCAATAGTGTATGTTAATGAACTGCAAATGTTTGATAGATAAGGTCAAAGCAAAGTCAAGAATATAAAGAACATACTACTCTCCTTATGCTGTTAGAACTTCCATTAATTGCATCAATTAGAACTATTCAATGTATTTGGGCCTCAGTCTTCATATTGCCTTTAAAAAAAAAAATTTTTTTTTTATTGGGGTGTGAAAAAAGATATTGACAGGCTGCTAAAAGTATACATGTGGTGTAATGGTGATCTATCAAGAGGAAAGGCCAAAGTAGTATGAAAACAAATATGTAAGCCTAAACAAGGTGGATTGGGTATTAAGAATCTGCAAGAATGAAATGAAGTTCTTATGTCTAAACACCCACGCAATGTTGTAAGTTATAAGGAGTCCTTGTGGGTAAAGTGGATCAATGTGATAAGGTTAAAGGAGATTAGTATTCGGAAGGTGAAATTGATGAGGTGTTATTTTATACACTTTTAAGGGTCATTTAACACCCAAATTCATGCAAATATTCTCTATTATTGCACTAAATCCTTTCTTTTTTTCTGTAATTATGATGATCATATTTATAGAAGATGCAAATGCCTATAGAAGATGCAAATATGATGATCATGCCTATAAAGGAAATGGAAATTAAACAAGCCTTGTTTGATATATGTGACAATAATCCCTCGCCAGATGAATACACTGCAAAGTTCTATAAAGAAGCCTGGAGCATTATTGGAAAGGATGTATGTGATTGAATTTTTCAACAAAGGGAAGATGCTTGGTGAAGTTAATGCAACCGTCATTACACTGTCCCAAAGATAAGTACTCCTCTGAAAGTCTCTAACTTTAGACCTATAGCATGTTGCAATGTTTTATACAAGATTATTAGTAAGATCATTACTAATAGGATAAAGACTAGCCTATGCAAAATTAAAAATCCAAACCTAAGTGCCTTTATTCCAGGAAGGCAAATCACTGACAACATCCTTACCACTCAAGAACTGCTTAGAGGATATGAATGGAAGAATAGAGCTAAAAGGGTGGCAATGAAGATAGACATTCAGAAAGCATATGATACAGTCAACTGGGACTTCCTTGAAAGCAGTCTATCCATGTTTGGTTTCCCTCAAAAATTAAATGGATTATGATATGTGTGAGAACTGCTGCCTTTTCTATTTGTGTTAATGATGAGAGGTTTGGCTACTTCAAAGCAGGTAGATGTGTTGATCCAACTTGAATAGATCTTGCTTAGCTTGTAAAAGGCTTAGTTGTATTGAATAAATCCAAGACAACTATGGTAGAAACTTTGATTGAATACATCAAAGACTATGCGGAATCTAGTCTATGATACTAAAAAGAATTCTAATGAAAACAGGTAAAAAACAAGATTAATAGTTTATCAAACTTTCAGCCTCAATATAAAACTAACACTCTTAATAGTGTTAGGGTTTACAAAACCTTGAAGCTATGAATATCAAAGATGTGTATCTAACATTATGCCCTAGGACCTCCTTTTATACACCAAGGAGTCCTACAAGGCTTACAATACTTTCCTAAGTTATCATGATCTTTTCTATAAGCAAACATAATCTCTTAAACAAATAAGTTATACATATCTTCTTTACAAATAACTAATACTTATCTTCGTAAGTATTCTTGTTCTCCAATCAATCTTTATCTCTTCTCTGATAAGTCATTGATCTCATCTCTGTCAGCATAATCCTTCCAGTAGTAGTAATCACTCAGCAGTTGTAACTGAGCACAAGCAGTATTAATTACTTAGAAATTTACTCTAGCAGTACTAACTTTTGTACTAGCAGTAGTAACTACTTGGCATGTTTTCAGTCTTTATCTCTGAGTAGTCTTAACTTCCACTAGCAGCAGTAACTTTATACTAACAGTACTAATATATACTAACAATAGTAACTAGCAGTAGTAACTTTTATACTACCAGTACTAACTACTTAGTATAATTTTCATTAGTATTACTAGCAACACTAAGTTATGCTTGATAGCACTAATATATACCTGAGCAGTAGTGACTCTAAGAATCATCTTGAAGTCTTTTAATCCCAACAAGATGGTTTAGACAATAGGATCCAATGTCTCCCTATGTGTTCACTGTGGTCATGGAAATGTTCACATAGTTTATGCAAAGGCAAATTGAAGAAATGTGGCATTTTAAATACCATTAGAGATGTAAACAACTCAAGATCTCACATTTGTGTTTTGCTGATGATCTTCTAGTCATTAGTCATGGTGATGTGGAGTCCATTAAAGTTATCAAGAAGGCTATGGATATCTTCAGCAATGTTTCAGGATCTCCCAAACATGGGGAAAAGTATTGTATTTTTTTGATAATGTATTAGATAGAGTTAAACAACAGATCTTGGATATTCTACCTTTCAAAGTTGGGAATCTTCTAGTTACATACCTAGGTGTGCCTCTAATTACTAAGCAATTGTGTGTTAATGACTACAAATGTTTGATAGATAAAGTCAAAGCAAAAGTCAAAAATTTAAAGAACATACTACTCTCTTATGCCGGTAGACTTCCATTAATTGCATCTATATTAGCATCTATGCATATGTATTGGTCCTCAGTCTTCATATTGCCTAAATCCATGATAAAAGTTATTGACAGGCTGCTAAAACTATACATGTGGTGTAATGGTGATTTGTTTAGAGGAAAGGACAAAGTAGTATGGAAACAAATATGTAAGCCTAAACAAGGTGGATTGGGTATTAAGAATCTGCAAGAATGAAATGAAGTTCTTATGTCTAAACACCCACGCAATGTTGTAAGTTATAAGGAGTCCTTGTGGGTAAAGTGGATCAATGTGATAAGGTTAAAGGGGATTAGTATTTGGAAGGTGAAATTGATGAGGTGTTATTTTATACACTTTTTAAGGGTCATTTAACAGCCAAATTCATGCAAATATTCTCTATTATTGCACTAAATCCTTTCTTTTTTCTGTAATTAGCATTTGGGAAGAACTTGGATGCCATACACGTGACTTAGGCTAAATTCGAGAAGAAACAAGGAAAAACTATAAATTTTCAGACACGTTACCACCTCGATGACTGGTCACTAGAAGTCCCATAAGAATGATTTTTCCGTTATGTTTTATGATGTTTCAGGTTAAGAGACGGCGTCACAAAATCCTCATGACAGTGTCACAAGCATAAGGTGACGACGTCACAAGAAGTCCTGACGGCGTCAAGATCAAGATGGTGGAAAACCCTAATTCAAAATCAATGGGGTGACATTGTCACAAAACCCTAGTTACGATGTCACAAGACAATTCCTATATATACAAACCCTTTATTTTCATAATTCATGTATGGAAACTTGGAAAGTTTTAGTGCATCCATTATTGATGAATTTTAGGGCTTTTTATGCCTTTTGTACTCCACATGTGAGTTTGAAGTATGTGATTCAATCTTAAAATCATTCAAATATGTCTATGTATTGTTTGATTAATTGCTTTTCTTTTCTTCTTGTTAACATGTTAGGCTAAATTTGATTGTGTTTGCTTATGATTGCATGAAACCTAGTTGTGAACTTTAATTTGTTGCTTATTGTTAGTGGTGTGCACATTAGGCATTAGAAAACTAGCTATAAGATATTACATTAGCATAGACGTCTAGTAAAAACATGATTAGATTAAGTGAAACGCGCGTGATTTATTATTGGGTGAGCGAGATATGTTCCAAGAGCCCTTACTTAGGTGGTCACGTAGACGCGTTTCTAACCAACTCGCAATTGAAAAAGGAGAATACTTACACATTATACACAGGGCAATAAGTTAGAAAGATCAACTAGGGAGTAGTGCATGATTAAGTGAACATGTTTGTTTACCTATACGAGTTCCCACCACTTTTATTTTTCTCGCATAATTAGAAGTAGTTTAGATTAGTTTAAAACCACATCTCTCAACATTTTGATTTTACTTGCTTTCTAAAAAATATAAAAACACAAATATACTCTTCTCTCAACCTTTAGATCTTAGTAACATACAATTCGAACCTACATCACTATTCTCCAAGAGAACGATCAATCCCCTGAGTCTTGCATATACTACACTACAACGATTAGGTACTTTTCCTAGGTTGATATTTATTATATCATTTATCCCATCTGTTTTCCCACTTTTATATAATTATTGAATTATTTGGTACTTAATTGCTTTAAAGTTGATAAATGCAGTAATTCAGAAGTGTTTTGTAAAGGCAAGCTAAAAGGCGCATAATTTGGAGCTAAAACAAAGATATTTGAAGAATGGTAATTTCTGACCAATACGCCGTATCCAACAAAAGAGATACGATGTATCCGCGCCAAGAATTCATAAGAAAACGCGTTTGACCAATTCCCAATACGGCGTATCCCTTCTGTCTACATATGCCGTACAAATGATGATAAACAAGTGAAATATTCTGTTAATAGAACATGAAAGGACCGGATACTAAATCATAACAATGTTCCATGACATAAGGTTGTTTGGTTTTCTCACTACACACCCAAACACTCCTTTATACTATGGCTAGCTATTCTGGGAAGAATAGCAATTCAAGATAGAATTGTGAAATGGTATCCTGGGAGACTAGTAAGTTGTCCACTATGTGCTTATTGCCCTGATTTAGTTGAACACTATTTTTTGAATGCACATTTTTAAGAGAGATTTGGCAAATAATGAAAGAAAGTATGAAGCAAAATGAGATAAAGGATAGTCTAGAAGGAGATTATTAAGAAATGGTTAATTTGTCAAGCAATAAATCAATAATGAGTGTGGTTAGAAGACTAGTTGTGGCTGCTTGTGAGAATAGTCATATTTGGGAAAAAGGAATAAGAGACTGTTTATGTATATGAAGAGAGAAAGGAAGGAACTTGTGACTATAATTACTAATAACATCAGAATGAAGCTTACAGGTTTGAAAGTCAAAGAAACTAAGAAGATTAAAGAGGTCTACAAATTGTGGCAAGTATCAATGAATATTAGAAGTGAGTAGAACTCTATTATGAAGGAATGGTTGGATAAGAGATAGATGTTCCTCTTAGTCTAATGATCTTAGATGGATTGTGATTATGCTGTGATACAAAGGAAAGGAAATCTGGTATGCATGGCAGTTTAATGGAATAATGATCTTTTGGAGAGGGCCTTGTACCTTGATTCTAGGAATCTTTTTGCAAGTTCCCTATTACATTGTAGTGGATGAAGGTAAAATCAATGCAACTATGATTGTGTGTTATTGCAGTTAAAGACTACACCTATAATCATAAGGAATGTTGCCTACCTTGGTGGAATACCAACCTAATGATGCCTAATCTTGTCTTTTTATGTTCCATTATGAGGGGGAACTACAATTAGGATATGATTAGATGGAGGAAAAAGACATGTAGTCAAGGTAAGATGTATCCTTGTGCAACTCTTTACTAGTGAGTGATACCAGTTTACTGGAGATGTAGCTCCTTATAACTGAAACTCAATGGAACATGAGTTTTACCTCATTCTAGATGAAGCCTAAATGTAAGAGCCTCTGTGATTGGTTTGTAAGGGATACAAATGATTACATGTAGGGTGTTTGCATATGAGAAAATGTAGTCAAGGATGAGTGTTTCTCCATGGAGTCTTAAACTTTGCTCATGACAGATTGGGAGAAATGTTTAGAAGAATGGTGAATTAAGCTAGCTTGCTTTTGTATTAGTTCTAATAAATGTATCAGTTACATATAGTTGTTAGACAGTTGGGTATGTCCAACTTGTCTTGTGAATTCATTTGATGTATGATGCTTATTATTTGGTTATTAATATAACTCATCATTTCATAAAAAAACTCATAAATAATTATACAATCTCCTTAATGCCGATTCATCACTCCATTTGATCAACGATGTATTTAAATGACAACGCCCGCAGGTAGCACAAAAATACATGTAGTCCACACCAGCACAAACCATATGACCATCTCTAACATATGAAGCGAGAGATTGAGTAGGTGTGATTTACTAGATAGCTCAACTTCATCATCATGTTGATAAGAACCTTCATAGTTAGTCTTATTTATTATAATTTCTTAATAAACAAGGTAAATCTAGGGCATCTTTTGGCTATGTAGAAGGCAAGATTGAACGGTTGCTTATTTGCTAAGCAATAAAGCATGTACCACAAGCAATCAATTTAATGATCTCTCAACATTAAGATACAATATGTTTTCCCAAAGAATTAGGAACTCCCACATTTTAAAGTGGGGAAGGAGTTCATTAGTCGACTTGGGGTATAGGTCTTTTGAAGATTAGTTTCCTCCTGTATGGTTGAACAAGTGTGAATGACTCTACGTGTAGAGATGGTAGCTAGGACAATGTCGGGTGAGACATTTGGAATTAGATAAATGGAGTCTTCATCACGCTCCATATTAAGAGCTTGAAGCGTCCATTCATCTATGTGAATGCAATGTCCATTACACGGAAGACCGAGGATTTCGGTAAACACGACAAGAGGAAGTATCAAAGTTGGGCTATCTATATCAAAGTGAATAGACAAGGAGGAGTCATCATTTGTTATGATACAAACGGTATAATAGAATTCAACGATAAAAAGAGGATATATTGGCTCGTTGATATTCAGGAGTCAATCGTGACAGTTGATTGCTCCCAAGTTGGAAAGATGTGGTGTTGTGGTGCATAAGGATCAACGACTCTTCCTACGTGAAGAGTCGTTTTTACAAGACGCTCATAGGCGGCCTTTTTCCATTTGACTCAGTTAGAAGTTGTTATAGATTGGTAAGTAAGAGGCGGTGTATTTATAGTCGGTTTGGATGGCGGCAACCATGATGAAACCTAAGCAATCATCAACCGCTTTCAATAAATGAAAAAGAAAAAATAAGCACAACGTTTTTTTAGTGTGTGCCTATATGCAAACAGTGTGGAGGATCGGTTATATCAACTTTAAAAGAATAATAAATAATGAGATAACCTAAACGCTCCAATATTTGATATAGCTCGGTTGAATGTGTCAGAAAGTATATATTACTTATATATCTCCGTTAACATTATCGATACTTGTATGCTCATGATGAACAACGTTTTTACTTTGTATTAACAATGCATGAAAAAATAATTTTCATGAGTGTCCTAGTCGTGAGAAATTTTTTCTAAAAATCAAAGGAGGTTTCGCAAAAAAATCAATTTTTAACAATGCAATATGCAAGTCCTAACTATGGGAAATCATAAATAGTTATACATTATGTAATCCTAATCCTAAAACAAGCAAAAAATTTAAAAATCCCAAAATTGAGTTTTTGTGCAAAATAGAAACCCTAGACTCAAAATTGAAGAGATAAATGAATGAAATCACTTATAATGTTGTTAGGTATTGCAAGGAACGAATAATTCGGATGAATTTGCCCAGATAGTGCTTGAATTTGATTTGGTGTGGAGAGGGTTTTGTTTGTGTTTTTAAAGAAGTGAAGTTGTATTTGTTTTTAGTGTTTAAAACTTACTGATGTCTTCTATGCACCAAACCGACGGATCCCTTTCTAAAGGGCAAGAATCCATTTCAAGGGGTCTATGGGATCCGTACATCTAGTACCTTGAACATCATCAGTAGTTTTAAGGGAAGGATCCTTACAGAACCGTTGGGTAGGATCAAGGAGACCCGTAAACGTTGATCAAGAAAAAATTACATATCTTAGTGTTCGGTGGAAATACCCGCTCTCAAGGAGCGTATATCTATTGAGTGAGGATAAGCAAAAAAACACAAGTCTCTTATGTAGAATATTGTAAGTACATTGTCACTCGGGGGGTTCATGACTGGCATAGTTAGCTTTTGGATGAGCATTTTAACATATGTTGTTAAAATGACGGGTTTATGGATTTTTGGAGATGACATTTAACAAATCTGACTTGAGGATTTCAGATGAGATATCAAGTTTTCAATCATACTTTCCATAAGACCTAAGCCTAGTCTAAGAAGGTTGAAAGGTTCACGTTTGAGAGGTTTGGTTAGGATGTCGGCAATATTGTCCACCGAAGAAACTTTCTCGATAAAAATATTTCCTTTTTGGACATTGTCCCAAATAAAATTGTAACGTATTTCATTGTGTTTGGTTCGAGCATGCTGAACGGGGTTCTTAGTAAAGTTGATTGCTCCTTTGTTGTCGCAAAGTATTGGAACGTCGAGAACCTTCATGTTGTAGTCGACGAGAGCTTGCTTCTTCCATATAGCTTGTTGACATGCTTTTCCCACATATACTTATTCGGCTTTAGTTGTTGAGTTGGCGAGAGTTGTTTGCTTCTTGGAGAATCATGATGTTAGACAACATCCTACTAAAGTACACACTCCGGTTGTACTTTTCCTATTCACATAATCTATGTCGTGATCTGCGTCAGCATACACTATGGTTTCTACTCCTATTCTTTTGGAATACCATAATCTTAAGTGTGTAGTTCCTTTGATGTATGTCGCGTTCATGGATTTGATCATGCATTTATGGTTTTTTCGCTTTTTCTGGAGCATTAGTATCGGTTAAAACTATATGAGAGTGTACCAGTAGTATATTTAATTCCAGAACTTGCTTTTGTGATGCATCCCGAGACTGCTTAGTGAGATCGCATTCGTGTGACTAGGATTTGCTAAATGATAAGAGGTACTAGGATAAACCCTATTTTAAACCTATAATTGTTATTATGGTCACCTCGATCATATAACTATCCCCACACCTTTGCTTCGCACTCATTTTTAATGCAAGATACCCTTAGTACACCCCTCCGAGCCTATCCTTTTCGCGGTTCTCGTAAGTTTCTGGTGGATTCCAGATTATTAATGAAGAGCATTGTTTACACCCTTACCAAATTGTTACACCCAAACTGCCTTAGCCTTCCTTGTATGTGCTCGTTTTTAGTACATTATTGTTATTAACCCAGTTAATTATTTGCTTGAGTACGTGGTTGCTAAGTCGAGTCTTTTATTAGTATATACAGTTTTAAGATGATTGGGATTCATGGTAGTTTTTATTTTATGGAGAAATGGGGGAAGATGTCAAATTATTACCCCTATATGTGCTTGATACGCTCTATGTTATTTTGATCCTTTTAATTCATGTCATGATGAGGTGTCATTTTATACACTTTTTAGGGTCATTTAACCCCCTAAATCAAGCAAATATGCCTAAATTATGTGTTTAATCATTCGTTTATGTGTTTTTAGCATTTGGATGGCATTTGGAGGAAATACACGTGACTTGGGCTCAATTGGAGAAGAAGCGGACAAGACTACGACTCTACACCAACTATCTTGAAGAAAAGCATACAGTGCGTGGAGACGGAGTCGCCAATTACATTATTTTTATGATAAAATACAACTTATGAGGATTTTAAAACTATAAAGTACATTAAGAATAGATTTATAACAAAGTAGATACATTAGTACAAGTTTAATGTTTAAAAAGTATTTTTATAAAAGTAAATTTATAAAAATATGTTACTATTCACGATAGTGAACTATTGGAAATTAATTTTCCTAAATAGAGCTTTTAATTACGAAGACGTGGGCGTAAGAATCACTAAAAACCAAGTAAAAACAAATGAGATACAATTAAAATACGATTTCAGTAATTGAAGTTATAAAAAGTATTTTTATAAACTTTCACTTATTGTTACTGTTCATAATAGTACTTAACCATATAATAAATATAAATTTGATTATACTTTTCAAATACGAATCCATACATATAAAGAACGTTAAAAACGGGATTAAAACGAGAAAGATATGACGTTTTTACTAAAAGTAATATTTATAAATGTATTTAACCTTATAAATATTATTTTCTCAAACAATTAAATTATTTATATAATGAAATTATATAAATAATACATCAAGTGTTTTTGGAAAATAACAAATTGTTAGACATGTATATCATTTTTACAAGTACAAATTAAATTGTTTAATTTGATATATTAAACAAACACTTTTAGGTGGTGATGTAACTATATAGGATTATATGTGGTATTGGTTATTCAAAGTACTTAGTACTTATACGACCTATATTTAGTAATTAGGATGCATCTGGTCTAATTCCGTGACGTTTCCATGTCCTCTTGATTCATATCTCCAGTTTATTCACTAAGGTTGAGTTCATAGCCCCAGTTTATACTATAATAAAATGATTTAACAACTTTTTGGTAGGGTGATGAACATGCATGGTTTTACAAATTGGACGCAAGTGTATATTTTATCATGATTACGTGTTTGCCTAAGTAGCGATAACCCACTGTGCCCATTATCATGAACTGTCAATTACTTTGTGTGAGCGTGAATGTTATAAATAGATCTATTTGGGATTGACATCCTCGTTCGGGTGAGTAGCACTCACTGTGCCGGTTTGCCGGACAACGGACGTATACCATGTCAGATTTGGGATGTTGCGGGTTAGAACATCATCAAGGGCAATGTTGGAAATTTATATTGCAATTCATACATGTCGAGCTTCAGTGTCATGAGCTTAGGGAAACGTAATTACACTTTATGTTGTTTGCATCTGTGTCAGGGTTATCAGCGGGAAAATCTGCGGTCCTTCATTATATTTACTAAACCTATGATTCACCAACTTTATGAGTTAACGTTTTAAAGCATGTTTCCTCAGGTTCAATAAGGCATCAGGTGCAAAGGATACATTGGATACTCTTTGGGAGGTCATGGATTAAAGATTTAGAGTCATTACACCTGGGGTGATAATATTCCGTTATGCTCAAAATCTTTGTTATCAAATGTTGAACAATTTAAGCCGTTGTGCTTTGTATTAAACAATTTCAATAAATCCAATGTATCGTCTTTTAAATGACTCTTTTAGAGGTCGTTCTCATATCTTATGTTATTGATCTATGAAGTAACGCTCCCGGACTCATTATTCCGGTGCGACCCTATTTGGGGGTGTTACACCGTACATCTAGTACCTTGAACATCATTAGTAGTTTTAAAGGAAGGATCCTTACAGAACCGTTGGGTAGGATCAAGGAGACCCGTAAACATTGATCAAGACAAAATTACATATCTTAGTGTTTGGTGGATATACCCACTCTCAAGGAGCGTATATCCATTGAGTGAGGACAAGCAAAAAACATAAGTCTCCTATGTAGAATCTTGTAAGTACATTGTCACTCGAGGGGTTCATGACTAACATAGTTAGCTTTTGGATGAGTATTTTAACATATGTTGTTAAAATGACGGGTTTATGGATTTTCAGAGATGACATTTAACAAATCTGACTTGAGGATTTCAGATGAGATATCAAGTTTTCAATCATACTTTCCATAAGACCTAAGCCTAGTCTAAGAAGGTTGAAAGGTTCACGTTTGAGAGGTTTGGTTAGGATGTCAGCAATATTGTCCATCGAAGAAATTTTCTCAATAAAAATGTTTCCTTTTTGGACATTGTCCCGAATAAAATGGTAATGTATTTCAATGTGTTTGGTTCGAGCACGTTGAACGGGGTTCTAAGTAAAGTCGATCGCTCCTTTGTTGTCGCAAAGTATTGGAACGTCGAGAAGCTTGATGTTGTAGTCGACGAGAGCTTGCTTCATCCATATAGCTTGTTGACATGCTTTTCCCACATATACTTATTCGGCTTCGGTTGTTGAGTTGGCAAGAGTCATTTGCTTCGTGGAGAATCATGATGATAGACAACATCCTACTAAAGTACACACTTCGGTTGTACTTTTCCTATCCATATAATCTCTGTCGTGATCCGCGTTAGCATACACTATGGTTTCTACTCCCCTTCTTTTAGAGTACCATAATCTTAAGTGTGTAGTTCCTTTGATGTATGTCGCGTTCATGGATTTGATCATGCATTTGTGGTTTTGTCGCTTTTTCACGAGCATTAGTATCGGTTAAAACTATATGAGAGTATACCAGTAGTATATTTAATTCCAGAACTTACTTTTGTGATGCATCCCGAGACTGCTTAGTGAGATCGCATTCATGTGATTAGGATTTGCTAAATAATAAGAGGTACTAGGATAAACCCTGTTTTAAACCTATAATTGTTATTATGGTCACCTCGATCATATAACTATCCCTACACCCTTGCTTCGCACTCATTTTTAGTGCAAGATACCCCTAGTACACCCCTACGAGCCTATCCTTTTCGCGGTTCTCATAAGTTTCTGGTGGATTCCAGATTATTAATGAAGAGCATTGTTTACACCCTTACCAAATTGTTACACCAAACTGCCTTAGCCTTCCTTTTATGTACTCGTTTTCAGTACATTATTGAAAAACCCAGTTAATTATTTGCTTGAGTATATGGTTGCTAAGTCGAGTATTTTATTAGTGTATACAGTTTTAAGATGATTGGGATTCATGATAGTTTATATTTTATGGAGAAATGGGGAAGATGTCAAATTATTACCCCCATACGTGCTTGATACGCTCCATGTTATTTTGATCCTTTCAATTCGAGTCATGATGAGGTGTCTTTTTATACACTTTTTCGGGGTTATTTAACCCCCTAAATCATGCAAATATGCCCAAATTATGTGTTTAATCATTCGTTTATGTGTTTTTAGCATTTGGAGGAAATAAATGTGACTTGGGCTCAATTAGAGAAGAAATGGACAAGACTATGACTCTACACCAACTATCTCGAAGAAAAGCATACAGTGCGTGGAGACGGAGTCGCCAATTACAAGCGACGGTGTCAAAGTTAGCAAGTGACGACGTAATGGAATTCTATACGGCGTTAGAACTAAGCCGACTTAAAAAAAACCCTAGAAGACCATTGCGGCACGACGGCCTCAGGAATATAAAGCGACGCTGTTGTGCTTGTTTTCTTATATATACAAATCCGTTTTTAGGGTTTTAGTGTGCAACTTTTGGGAGACGAACCCTAGGTTTAGAAGACGTCTTTGGAAGCCTTTAGGCTCGTTTTTAGGGTGTCAAAACCCTCTTGTAACAGCCTTAACTGCATGATTTAATCAAGTGAAGTTCATTTATCCTTTATCACTTAATATGTCTATGTGTTTTGTGATAGATTCTTGTTCTTCTCCTTTATATGCCATGCAAGGCTAGATCTATTAGTATTTACTTATGATTGCATAAAACTTAGATTGTAGATCCTTTTAATGTTGCTTCTTGTGATGGATGTGCGCGTTAGGCTTTAGAAAACTAGCCATAAGATATTTAATTGGCAAAGACGTCTATGGAAACGCGAGTGTGTAGAAAGGATACCATCAAAAATAGTCTTTATACTACCTTACCCCTAATATAGTTGATCCCTCTTAAGATACTTCAATTGCATTTAATATACTCTTAGGGGCCCTGTAATAGTCTTCATACTACCTTACTTGTGCGTTGCCTTAACGGAATATCAAATAGACGGCAGGTTCGTGTAATTCGTTCATGACTTAGGAAATACTTACACAGATCATCACATGTGTGACAAAGCAACAGGATTAGGAGAATCAATCTGAGGAGTAGTGCATGATTAAGTAAATACGTTCGTTTATCATACAAGTTATCACCAAAGTAGTTTAGATTTATTTTATTAATTATTAGTTTAATTAAACCAACATCTCAAACCATGATTTTACTTGCTTTCTATAAAAAAAATACAAAAATACAAAAATAATCTTCTCTCAACCCCATAGACCTCTGTTAGATTCTGTTCAAGCCTTCCTAACCTATTCCCCTAGAGAACTATAGCAACCCCCGAGTCTTGCCTATACTACACTACAACGATTAGGCGCACTGCCTAGGGAGTTGTAAAACTTCTTGTTGAAAACCTACGACGACCGCATCAAGTTTTTGGTGCCGCTGCCAGGGAATAGTTAGGTTTTGACCATTGTTTAACTTAGGACTACTCGCTTGATTCCTATCAAGTGAGATCTTTATTTTTGGTATATTAGCTTTCTCATAGTCTATCTTTTCTTTGTATTATTTGTTTCGTAATCCATTTTCGTTGACCTCCATGGGAGACGAAAATCCTATCCGTACTCTTAGAGAGTACTCCAAACCTAGCCATGAGGGCTACAGGAACAACATTGAGCTCCTCGAAGGGAACAATGTGGTGCCTCTTCGATCCGACACCATCCGGTTGGTGCAAAACGGATGCTCATTCCATGGACTTCGGTCTGAGGATCCAAACCAACATCTTGAGGATTTCGTAAAACTTATGGACTCACTAGACCTTGATGTTGCAAATAGGGAAAGAACGCGCCTGCGTTTATTTCAATTTTCCCTTCGCGTTCAAGCTAGCAATTGGCTTGAACGTCTTCCAATAGGATCCATCTCAACATGGGAGGATCTTACCACTCATTTCTTTGCTCAATTCTTTCCACCGAGAAGGACTGCAAAACTCCAAAATGACATCATGATGTTCCAACAACATCAAGGAGAGTCCCTTTCTGAAGCATGAACTCGTTTCAAGGACATACTTCAAAAAGTCCCTCATCATGGCATCGATCTTTGGCTCCAAGTCCAAATCTTTTATGACCATGTCAATCCCGCCACAAGACAAACCATTGACTAATCGACCGGTGGTAAGCTTCGTGACAGAAACGCCAAAGAATCATGGGCACTATTAGAGGACCTCTCCCTCTATGACAATGAAAGTTGGAATGACCCAAGGGACTTAGCTAAGCCGGTTAAGGCAATCTCCTTGCCTCAAGATGTCCCGAGTACATCTGACCGTCGTCTTGTCGAGCTTGAAAATCAAGTCCAACGCTTGATGGAAGCTCATCTTGCTCCTAAGCAACCTGTTCAAGTGAACAAAATCACTTCTTCATGTGAGATCTGTAGTGGTCCCCACGACACTCAGTACTGCATGGAAAATCTTGAGCAAGCTTTTGTCGAATATGCGTCCTCGCGTACCGATGAAGCGGGAGGCAAGTGGTACACTTTCAAACCCGAGCAAAACAATCTTGGTAACACCTACAATCCGTCATGGAAAATTCACCCAAACCTTAGGTGGAGACAACCTCAAAATTCTCAAAATAATTTTTCAAACCCACCTAACCGGTTTCAACCTAACGGTTCGATCCCGAACCGCCCCTTCAACAACAATCCTTAAAGTTTTAATAGTCAATCAAATCTTGAAGGATTGATGTCCAACTTCATGGAATCTCAAGACGCTAGATTGTCAAAGTTTGAAGACGATTTCAAACAACGACACAGCGAGATGACCAACAAAATTGACACAGTCTTGAAGGCCATCACCGATCGAATAATGGGAGAACTTCCCAGCGACACGGTTAAGAACCCGAAACTAAATGTTAACTCTACCTCTCTAGTTTTGTCTGCTTGTTCTTACCCAACAGAAGACCCTCAATGCTAAACCCGAATCTATAGTTCGATTAACGTTGTCACAATATGTCCCAAACAGCCAGACAAATCCCAAAACAACAAGCCTGAAGAAGAGGAGCGAGAAGAAATGAACAACCCATAAAACATCAATACCAACCCTTCCTCACCACCTGATCCATTAGTTTCATTCGTAACCGAAAAAGTCCGCAAACTTAATTCATTCTTCGAATCACTCGGCTTGGTTCCCCAGTCATCCGACATAGAATTTGTTTGCACGAAAAGGGATGACAGTGACGTGATGTTTATTGAGATAATAAAGAAGAATGATGATTTCCGCGAGGAGGGACTGGTTCGCGTAAACTAACCCCTCTTTTTATGTATCAATAAGCAAATATGAATATAAATACACAACAAGGATCAGAATCCGCGAGATCAAGAAAACCGGAAGCAGTATAGAGTGTTCCCGGGTCGTTATGTCCCAACGAGGCTAGAATGGAATATCGAAAAACGTTTGATGATTGGTGTTTGAATGTAACAAGGAATGATTGGGAATTGGCACTAACACTGAATGAGCAAATGACCTCAAAGATAAACAAGGAAAAGAAACTAGAACAAGAATCAAAGCTAGCAAAGGGCAAAAACACTTAAAACTTTTACACTAAGGCATAAACAAGCTCAAATAAACTTAAGACAAAATAAATAAGCTAAACTAACTCTAAATACAGTACTAACAACAATACTAACAGTATTAACTACCAGTACTAACTTAGAGTTAGTACTGCTAGGCTTAAGTTAGTACTGTTAGCTAAAGGTTAGTACTGCTAGCCTTAACAAAACACAATTAAACAAGAAATAAGCAAATAAGCTAAAACAGAAGGTCACCTAACCTTAATAAGCACTTAGTAATAGGAATAAGCAACTAGATTAAGCTGAAATAATAAGCTGATAAGCTAAAATGAACTACCAGTACTAACAGTTTTAACTGACAGTACTAACTTGACAACGATCATATAACTATCCTACACCCTCGCCACACACTTATTTTTAGTGCAGGATACCCCTAGTACACCCCTCCTAGCCTATCCTTTTTACGGTTCTCATAATTTTTTGGTTAAGCTGGACTATTAATAAAGAGCATTGTCACCCTTGAACCAATTGTTACACCTAAATCTCCTTAGCCTACCTTGTATGTACTCACTTTTAATACATTATTGTTCTAACCCAAGTTAATTCTTTGAGTACACGGTTCCTAAGTCCTTATCCTTGTAAATATAATTTTGGGACGATTGAGATTCATGGTAGTATCTATTTCGCGGAAGAATAGGGAAGAAAGTTAAGTCAATACCACCCATATGTTTGTCCAAATGATCTCTCATGTTATGTTGAAACACCTCAATCGAGTCATAGTTGAATTAGTAAATATAGTTCTAAAACTCAAGTGTAGGGGTGTATTTATACACCCCAAGTTATGATGTATTATGTTCAAAAAAAGAAGAAAAAAGAGAATAATAGAAAAGAAAAAGAAAAAGAAAAGAGATTGATGTAGAGTTGTGTAGAGTTTGTATATCTTTATCCGAGTGTTTGGCTTAGTAACCAAATCAGCAGAAATCATATAATAATTAGCTAACCCTTTTCAATTTCACCCAAATCACCCAAACGGCCACCCCGAAATATACTCATCCAATTCTGTTTCCATTATGTTTAATCTTATACCTACACCACAACCTTTATGATAATAATGAGTGTTAATGTTTCCTTTTTATTCATAGTTGTTAAAGATGTTATTATACACCCGAGAGAAAGAGAGAATCCCAAACACTTATGTGAGGTGCTCTATGGATAGGGAGATCAGGCGTGATTCGAAGAGAGATGTTGGATATAGGATCACCGACTCGTGGGATGAGATAGTTGAGACCCTGCAGGGGGCACTAGTTAGCATGGAGTTGGGTCAACATATGATAACGTTTAAGACTAGGGTTAGGCAGGACACGGATAAGATTTATACGAGGTTAAACGATGAGCAGTCTGGGCGACAGCTATTGACTGGTCGGCTCAACATGTTGTTTAGGGACAGGCGTGCACATGCACATACTGCTAGAATCATGGAGACTGAGGCTAGGATGTCTAGAGAGGCTTAGGGACGATCTATGGATGCGAGTGATCTTACGCGTATAGAGGTTATGTCGCTACGCACCATAGTGTTAGCTCAGCAGTTACAGATTAGAGAGTTATAGTCAACAGACCATAGGAGACAGACGGTGATTTCAGAGATGCTGGCGACAGATCACAGGAGGCAGAAGCAGCTCATAGAGGAACTGAAGCTGATAAAGAGACTTCAGACTCAGATGGCAGAGTTCGAGAGACAGCAGGGACCCTCCAAAGGTCCTACATAGCCAGAGCTACCGGAGGAGGCTGGTAGCCATTCCTAGATTCTGTTATGGCTAGTTGTTTTGTACAGCCTACTAAGTATTACGGGGTTAAATCCTGGCTAGTATGGCTTTAGGTTGTATATATTCTTTTATCTTGTAACCTAATCGATGTGATCATTTTGTATCTGAACCAATCATGTATGTTTTCTAATTATATATGGAATGGTGGTATTATGTCATGTCTATAATTGAATTTGTTGTGAATGAATGTCGATTTGGTTATATCTTTGTTGATTACAATTCAGTTGTATATTTCACTATGTGATGTGATCTCATTTTTACTTATTGTGCATATGTCATGTCATGGTTATGATTTTATGAAATCTAACAGGTATTATATTTTCTTGTGATTAAAGAAAATGGCACCAAAAAGAACCACAAGGTCAAACATAGCCCCAGAAACAACCAACACCACATCTGTCACTAATGCCTAACTTCAGGAAATGATTAACCAAGGTGTTACTGCTGCTTTGGCAGCACGTGATGCAAACACGAATAGCGTCGACAGCCACAATTCAAGAACAGGTGCTAGGAGAAACGAGCGAGCCACTTGTGAGTGCACTTACCCAGACTTCATGAAGTGCTAACCTATAAATTTCAAAGGCACATAAGGAGTTGTCGAATTGACTTAATGGATTGAGAAAATGGAAATTGTGTTTCGCATAAGCAATTGTTCTGTGGAAAACCAAATCAAGTTCCCAACATTGATGTTCTTGATGGAGGTTATCTTGATTTGACTTTATCTTCCCCAATGTTGAAGATATGATGTTTGAGCTTTGCCTTCTTTGGTCTTGTCTTTGTATTTTCTTGTTTGTAATGGCTGTATTCATTCATGCTTTAGATGATCGCAAACATTGTTTTGGTGTCGTTTATGTGATCTCGATCTTGAGCCTTCATCTTTTGACTTTGAGTTCTAGAGATCTTTCATCTTGCATCATCTCCTTGACTTGAATCATCTTGATTTAACTTTCTTGATAAACTTGTGTTCTTGACCGACATACTCATACTGATTGCATTCTTGATTGACTTATATGAACATAAGGCTAACAATCTCCCCAAAATACGGTTCTTGATTTGACTCTGAAGATCTTTGAGGAAGTTTAGGATCAAAACTCTTGATGCTAAATGATTGACTTTTAGAGCTCGAGTATGAGTATGTGGCAATGAATCCGAATTCGCTAGTACATGGTTGCAACACCGACATTTTAATCTGCATTTAAAAGGTTAGTGATAAACAACAGATATGGATGAAAGTATCTTTGTCACTTCATCGAATACAGTTGCAATAACCACGATTACCTATTAATCAACATAAATACTGTCTGTGATCAGATATAATTCATATGAATCTTCTTGACAGGGTTTCGTAGCTGTACTAGCCATTCTCGTTACCAAAGCATCTCAAAGCAGACAACACGGTAAGAGTAAATCAAATAGTTACAATCTTTCTGATTAAGTCGTTAATTTATTTACTGGACCAAATCGATATCTAGTTGTCAAAAGTTTGATTCATATAGAATCTTGCAAGTCACCTACCAAGAGCTTGTTTGATGTTGGCTCAAGCAGGATTTCTATCTTCACCGTGAATACTTAAGTATCACTCGGATGTTCTGGCAAGATCTCAAGGATAATACGTAGGACTCTTTGTTACAGCTTGTGAACTTTATGGTGTTTAACAAGTGTATTTTGACATTGTGTCCTAATGAGATTTATAATTTGATCTTTTCTGGCTCTAGACTCGATTTGTGCACCTGGTTTTAGTAATCAGAGGCTGGAGCAGACTGCCACCTATTCAATATCAACAATCTCGGAGTGATATGTCAATAGATAATGTGTGTATCTCCGTGACAAATGAGACAAGTTTCTTTTGAGAGAAACTTGAATGGCTGAGAAGGGTTGTGTATTGCATCACTGGGTCCATGACAGCTTTCTTCAATACCAACAATCATCTTTGAGATTTTGATAGATTATGTATTGACCCAGTTTCTACCTAAGTTGTGTGGAGGGCTGCTTTGTTTTCACCCTTTATCCATACATTTCTTTTTCATTCTTCAACCCCTTCAATGCTTACCAAGACGTCATTACTAACACCTTGTTGTGATTGTTCCTGTGTTAGCTCAATCTCAGTCGGCATTTTTCCCTTATTCTCATTCTTCTCCAATCATACCTAAGGATTGCTATTTCTAACTATAGAGTGTCCTTGGGTAGATCCCTCTAGTTCTGGTTGGATCATAGGACTTATATCTAATCTTAACCATCTTATGACTTCATCAACGTCGTGAGATTAATTGGTTGTTGGGTGAGATCGAACCATAAAACCATTGATACAAACATTTTGAAATACCCCCTACACATGTGCACCGAGATTCAAAATTGTTTTGCTCACGAAGGAAAGAGTTGCACTTAGAGTCTTAAAGAACACATTCTTCTATATCACATTTTAATCACATTTTCTCCTCTTATTTAGAATAATAAATCCCTTAGTATTTGAAATACCAATTGATTAAAATTTATGACATGAAAAATTACATAGGGAGAAAAATTATACTATGATATTGCATGAATTTATTTTTGTGATAGCTCCCCTTCAACACAGTATGTAGGATACCACTAATTTTTAAAACTTGACGTTAGAAGGAAAAAATGATATGACACCGCAAATATGTTGAGGACGGAGTAAGATGCCTTCGTGAACAATGTATATTATTAATTGACATTATAATTTCTACATTTTAATTTCACGAAATATTTTTGGATACATAAATATTGACATTTATGAGATGTACCCAAAAATACGTTAAAAGGCTTTTGTTTTAAAAGCTCCCCCTTAGAAATTTATTCACTTGTTACGATGACATTGTTGAGCATTCATTTTACCAATTGTACCACTTATAAACATTGAATATTGTACCAATTGTTAAATATATTGAGGAAGGGAGTGTTGAACACACAATTTTAGCAAATACCACTTTTTATGGAAAGATACCACAAATTATATTGTAAACAATTTGACATTAAAAGTTCTTTTTGAAATATTGTGTTCAACGGTTTTTTAAAAACCATGATAGAAGACTTCTCTTCTATTTGTAGAGTAAACGCACTGAAACGTACACTCCCCTATTACATTCGGGTCCGAGTTATACACTGAAATGTACATAAGTCAAAAAGAAAATTTTGAAATGACATGTTTTGAAAGAATTTAAAACTCTTGCTCGAACTTCATTTACTCACCCGTGTCAATGTTAATCGACATTTCTAGGCACGTAAATATTATCAAATCCAAGAGACATGTCAAGAAGATTCTTTTTGGTATTTTTGAAATTTTTTGATTTTATATTTTTCTATTTTCTTTTTGTTGGTTTTATATTTTTGTATTTTCTTTTTTCAAAAATATCCAAATAAAGAGAAAAATAAAAATATTTACAAATTCGATGTTTGATGGATCAAATAGATTCGTTTGTCAGAACCTCCAGTTCTTCTGAAGTCAAACATCTCATACCGAGTTGTCTGACGAGATACTTAAACCTATCTTCGGGTAAGGCTTTAGTAAACAGGCCAACTAACTGGTATTCAGTTCCGACAAAGAATAATTCAACAATACCCTTTTCAACCTGTTCCTTTATGAAGTGATATCTAACATCGATGTGCTTGGTATGAGAATGCTGGACTGGATTGCACGAGATGGCTATGGCTGTCTTTGAATCACAATACATAGGTATTTTGTCAAAGTGAAAGCCATAATCTATGAGTTAAGTTCTCAACCATAGAACTTGAGCACAACACGCAGATAAAGACATATACTCGGCTTCTGCTGAAGACATTAAAGTACAGTCCTATCTCTTGGATGACCAGCTAACTAACTTATTACCCCCTAGAAATTGTGATCCGAATCTAAAAAAGCAGTTAGTTCAAAATCGGTGTCCTTTGGATACCAGAGTCCCATGTTAATGGTATTCTTAAGGTACTGAAAGATCCATTTAACCGTAGTGAGATGTTTCTCAGTCGATCTCGCTTGATAGCGAGCACAATAACATGTTGAATGTACAATATCTGGTCTACTTGCTGTTAGGCACATAAGTGCTCTGACCATACTATGATATTTCGTTTGGTCAACCAGAGTTCCACTCAAGTCAGCATCTAGGTGTTTCGTAGCCATTGGAGTACCAATGCTATCACATAAGGTCATACCATGCTTATTAAGTATCTCTTAAGCATACTTAGCTTGGTTTATAAAGGTACCACGTAGGGATTGGTGGATCTAAATTCCTAAAAAGAATTTTAGTTCCCTCAGCATAGACATTTGAAACTTGTTGTGCATTAGTTTTCCAAACCTTTTTGAAAGTTTTGGGTTTGTAGAACCAAAAATAATGTCATCAATGTAAAGTTGAACAAGCAATATGTCTTCCCCATGTTTAGTTATGAACAGAGTTAGATCAATAGAACCTTTTAAGAATCCTTTGGATACTAGGAAGTTGAAGAGTTCATCGTACCATGCCTTTGGAGCTTGTTTGAGTCCATATAATACCTTTTTGAGACGATAGACTTTGTCAGGATAATGTGGGTCTGCGAATCCATCTGGCTAGTTGACGTACACTTCTTCCTTCAGAGGACCGTAAGGAAATGCTATTTTGACGTCCATCTGGTATACTAGAAATGATTTGTGTGCAGCATACACAACAAATAATCGGACATCTTCCAACTGAACAACTGGTGCAAATGACTCTTCAAAATCAATTCCTTCCTTTTGAGCGTATCCCTTAGCTACAAGACGAGCTTTGTTGCGAATTACAGTATTTTTCTTATCACTTCTGTTTTTCCAGAGCCACTTCATGTTAATGACATTTTTGCAGAGTGGTCCGTCGACTAATTCCCATACATCTAATCGATCAAACTGGTGAAGTTCTTCCTGCATTGCTTCAACCCACGCAGAATTAGCCATGGCTTCTTTGATGTTCTTTGGTTTGGTTTGACTCAAGGTGAGTGCGAACATACACATCTCGCCATCTATTTCTAGCTGACGTCTTGTTCTAATTGATTAAGAAGGATTTCCAATGACTTGTTCTAACAGATGATATTTTGTCCAGCTATGTTCAGAAGGGTGTCGTTAATAGAATGTATGCATGTTTGACGAGTCAACATGACGAGATGATGTCTCCCCTCGTTATTGTACTGTTGTACTAAAGATGTTGATAAATTATTCTTCTTTAACTTGTGCATTTTCTTTATTGGTTTCTGCTTGATTAATGTTCTTAGTAGCAGTGACAGTTGGTGCTTGAGTTGGTGCTTGACTTGTAGTTTCAGGTGTTGTTTGAATATTCAATGGAGTGCATCTGCAGCAACGGTTGTTGAAGTAGATGGAGTTGTGTATTGTTGTTGATGTTTATCAGGAGCATCAACAACATTTATAGCGGAATACTTTGACACAACTGAGGTAGTTCCATTGAGTAATTCATCAAACATCGGACTAAATAGCAAATCCATCTCATTTAACGTTGTTACTGTCTCAACTGCTTGAGGAACATTTTCTTGACTTTGGGGACCGAGACTTAAACTGTCTTGTTCAAGTGCAGTTGTCAGACATTGTGGAACGGGGTCAGAACTGATGTGATCTGATGCCATGTGAGGCAATTCATCAAAGTTAACATTAATGGTTTTGACTATCACTTTTGTTCTCTTGTTATATACCCGATATGCTCTTGACTGGGTAGAATACTCTACAGAAATACATGCATCACCTTTTTCCTTCATTTTGTCAAGATTTTCACCATCTCTGACGATGCAGCAAAGAGAGCCAAAAATGTGAAAGAACTTAATAGACGGTTTCTGACCATTGATGATGTGGTAAGGTGTTTTCTCATGTCAAGGAATTACGAGTGAACGGTTTTGAGTAAAACATGCTGTTGCAATTGCTCAGCCCAAAAGTACAAAGGAACTTTAGTGGCGCTTAGCATTGTTCAAGCAGCCTCAATAAGAGCACGGTTCTATCTTTCGACAATGCCAGTTTGTTCAGGTGTTCGAGCAGTTGACATTTGATGTTCAATCCCTTTTTGAGCAAAGTATGCATGAAGAGTTTTATTCAAGAATTTTGTGCATTTGTCAGTTTGAACTGTTCTAACTTGAGCATGAAGTCCTCTTTGGACGAGTATGAGGAAATCAATGATAACTTCAGGTGTTTCGTCTTTAGACCTCAAAAAGTGAGTCTAAATATCTAGAGTAGTCGTCAACAATTGCAAGAACAAATTTATTTCCATTTATACTTTCTACCCATATGGGACCACATAAGTCCATGTGTAGAAGTTGTAACCATCTTTTAGAGATTGGGGTAGTCTTTGTGTGAAAAGACTTTCGTTTGGCTTTCCCTAACTCACAAGAAGAACAAAGATGCTCTTTGACAAATTTTAACTTTGGAAGACCAATCACAATATCATTCTTTGAAAGCGAGTTGATGGTCTTAAAGTTTAGATGCGAGAGACGACGATGCCATAACCATGCTTATGATGATGTAACTTTAGCCATTAAGCAAATTAGATTGTGAGTTGAGTGTTTTAAAGAGTGATGGAATACAGATCTGTGCCACGAGAACTTGTGAGTAGATCATTTCCCTTCAAATCACAAATGTAACATGTAGAATTCCAAAAAGAATAAATTGTGATTCGACCCTTCGACGTAATAAACCATTTTTATAGTGATATTTCCCTGAACCAGATATCCATAACCAAGAATCGGTGCAATTTGATCGTCTCTAAACTTCACTGTACCAAAAAATTTCTCTAGAAAATTACTTAGGAGCCTGAGATTTCCTGTCATGTGCTTTGAGCACCCAAAGTCATCGATGAATAGAATTATATCTACGAGCTACAAAATAATTAGAAGACAATGGATTATTGGAAAAAGTGGAACACCTAGGAGTCATAGGTTCCAAAATATTAGCAGTTCTAGATGCATTTCCTAGAGGCATACTAACATTTGTGTTGACATTTTCTATTGGGGACTTAGGTTTCCATTTGTATCCAGATGGTGTAAACTTAGGATACCACCAACTACATGTCTTACTAACATGCTCATATAGCTTCCTAATAATGCTTCTCGGTTTCTAGTTAGTAGATTTTGAAGCAACTATTTTCCTAAGGGGTGTTGCAACGGATTGGTTCATAGTTCGTGTGGGTTCTGTAGTACTAATAGGCACAACCATGGGCATTTTAGTCCTAGAATTCACGTCATTAATATAATGAAGAACACATATATCATGATTGTCATTCAGCACACATTTTCCACAAGTAACACAAACAAAGTTTACATTTGAGGTCTTAGGATTCAAACTTTCATTACACGCAGTTACAGACGTTTTATTATTTGAAAACTTAAAATTCCTATGGTGGTCTTCTACTTCTTGCTTCTTCCCTTGACTATTGTTAGGCATGACTCTATCTTCCAATTAATTTCTCTTAAGCTGTGGTCTGCTAACACTAGTAGTAGGAATTACTCTTGTAGATAAAGATATGTGTTTGTTAGTTTTCTTAATGTCTTGAGGCAACTGTGGTGTTCTAGTTTGATTAGGCTTTGTGTGTACTTTATATATTCCTGGAGCAATCACATTTGTGTTCTTTATAATTAACATCACATTCTGAGGCAAAATCTGTTCAGTGACTGGTTTTGAAAAATCATTAGACACATTATTTGTGGTAACTGACTTTGACTTTAAAAAATCTGTCTTTGTAAGAGAATCTAAAAAGTAGTCGGTTTAACTAAAATTGATTGTTTTTGACTTTTAAAATCATTCGGTTGTCGAATAACTAATGGTTTTTCAAACTTAGTTTCCACATATTTTCTTTTCATCTTTTCAATGAGTTTCTTCAACTCACTTATGGCAATGCCTTTGTCATGTAATTGAGCTTTTAAGTCCTGAATTTCAAAATATTGTTCAAGTTCTTTCAGAAATACGTTTGACTGATTTTCTTTGAAAGCTTTGTCATTTTTTTATCTGTTCTTTACAATGTTGTAAAGCAAGTTCAATATTAATCGCATGTTTCTGAAGTGCTTCAAAACTCTTTGACATTATTTTACTTTTTGAAAGCTCTTTTTCAAGATGTTCACATTTGACAACTTGATCTACATAATCACATTGTAAAATCAGTTAATTCATCAAGAGTAGTATACATACCAAGTATAGTATTCATGTGATCAACATAATAATATTTCCTCGAAAGTCGGTCGATTTCATTCAAAAACTGTGTTTTTTAGTTTCTAGTTAAGATTTGAGAGAGTCTACTTCATGTTCAAGAGAATTAAAGTATCTCAAATCAGCAACCATTTCCTCTTTCAAACACAAGTGAAGTTTTTCTAAATCAGCATTGATTCTTTAAATTTAGGGACAAAAATTTCCTTTAATTGTATTTTGAATGAATGGATCTATGTGACCAAAATATGTTCTTTTAGCGATTATTTGTTTGCAACGTTCTACTCCATCAAAAATCGTGGCAACACTACTTTTAATTTTGAAAAGTTCTTTAGGGCTTTTACATTTTTGATCCCATAGAATGGATTCATCCATCTGTTTTTCTAACAAAGTTGTTTGTTTATTAAAAGACTCTTTTGAATTTTCATTCTTGACAGGTGTATGACTCATTTTTGACCTTTCTAAAAATATCTCTGTTCAGATGACTTTTCATGTTGTGGAACGAACAAATCATAAAAATTATTCAAGTTTTTATAATCAAAAGGTTTGATTAAATCAATTAATTTTGATCTAGTTTCTTCAATTAATGTTGATCTAGTTTCTTGGGCTCAAGACGAATCATTTGTCAGATTCAGGAGCTACATTAAAGCAAGATTATCATTATAGCAACCTATATCATACAGCGAGGATTCGATTCTTAGAGCTTTCTTGAGGAATCAGGTTTAACAAACTTGTTTACATTTACGATTAATCATATCATTGTTTTTAATGATTGACCGGTTTGTAAAAATATCATCTAAAGTTTGACTTATTTTTAAAGCAATGTCCTTTCATTTCTTTGTTTCACGGTTTTGTAAAACTTAATCTGAGCCTCTTTTTCTTGTGACGTTATGGAGATGGTTTCTTGATGTGCAAAAAGCTCCTTTTTCATTTCTGAAATTGTTTGATTTAAATCGTTTATCTTTCGAGTATATTCATTAAATGACTTTTTAGATTCCATTTTATATGACATTAAATACCCTTTAGCTTTTGCATAATCAATTGCCACCTTTGAAACATAATTCACATCATGATATCTATCAAGCTCAGCTTAGAACTTCTTAAGGTCTTTGAACATCAACTGATTAGTATTTAACAGTTCATTGTTTGCTTCTTTGAAATGGTTATTTGATGATTATAAACTTTTATTTTTGGTATTGAAATCCTCAATTTCACTTTTTAATTTATCAACTAAAGCATTGTTTGATGTTTCCAAAAATTTATTACGGTTTTTGCTGTCATTAATTTCACATTTTAGTTTCTCAATTAAAGAAGCAAGCAAATCACGTTCTTTAGCAAGGTCATCATTATCATCATGGTCAACCTGTTCTCTATCATAACTCATATCCAATGAACCAATAATTATGTTATGTTCATCTTGTTCAACCAGATATGTGTCATTAACAGATTCACATTGCTCAGGATGTTCTCTTTCAATGGCAAACACATTATAGTTATCATCATTATTTTGCACCTTTTGCAATGGCTCAACATTAAAGATAGGTCCAGAATTGTCAGCTGCATCTGAAGTAACCTCTTGAATCTGTGCCATGTACAAGTAATGTGCTTCTAATTTCTAATCTTTAGGTTCATCATTAGTATCATCCATCCAATCATCTTGTTCAACACTCAACTGGATTCTAGCTTCCTTTTGCTTACACAATAGCATTTTCTCCTTGTGATAAGCTGCATTCTTTTCCTATTTTGGTTTCTAACATTCCCTTGCTACATGCCCATATTCCTTGCAATTATAACACTGAATCCCAGACTGCTACACCAACTGTGTACCTACATTCTCCTTAGCCTCAACAACATTAACTACCCTCTAATTATCATACCCAATGCCTCTGTTAATTCTTGGAGTATTGTCATGATTTTCTCTACTAGTGTTTGATGAAGTTTTGAGGTTGTTGTTGGTAGGTTTGTAGATTTTCTTGAATGATAGAGAAATTAAAGCCATGAGTTTATCAATCTCCTTATCCTTTGACATTTCATCATCTTCAGCAACCATAGTAGGTTCTTGATCATATATAGGTGGAGAAGAGTTGACAGTTGCTTTTCCTTTATTTCTGGTAGCAGCTTGTTATGATCTGGTTGAGGAATTGTTAGTGTAGTGAGTAGGATGGTTTTGAGGATGGTAAACTGGTTGTTGTTGAGCAACAAGTGCAAGTGGATTAGCAGTACGTACTAGTCTTTCAGCTCTTATCTCATTGACTTTGTTCTCGTGTTGCTTCAGAATGTCAGAGAGTTTATGGTAGGAGACAGTCTTCAACTCTTGACTCTGCTTAACAAGTGTCACAAACCTTTTCCATTCTGGTTGTAATTGAAGTAAGAACTAAACATTCACTTGATGGTTGGTAACATCACACTGATTTCTGACAAGCTCATTCATCATTTTGTAGAACCTTGAGTAATACAATTTAAGTGATTCACCATCTTGTAATGTGAATTTTCCAAACTCCCAATACAAATTAGTTTCAAGATCTTGAACATTGATTGATTCACCTTATTTCAACCTTTCAACAGCTTTCCATATTTCACATTCATGTGGATAAGCATCAACTGTGGAGTAGATGTTATTATCTATCCCATGTGAGAATTATCTGAACAGCTTCAGCTTCAACATTTAGTTGGTCTCGTATGTCTTGTGAAACATTCTTATAGTTCTCCATATACCCTTTTGTAGTGGTTTCTAAACTGCCTTCAGCAACTGGAACAGTCTTCTTAGTAAATTTGAATTTGTAGGGTGGATTCTGGAGACAATAGTGGATGAGTTCATTGTTAGGTCTGGATTTCCACTGAACGTAATTACCAGGTGCTAACATTGATGGACGGTCTTTACCACCTGCTTCCATGATGGAATTGTGAAGAGCATTCGATGTTTGAGTTTGCAAATTGGTATTGGTATTTGACATTTTGATGTTGTGAATGGATATCGGATCTTAAGTAGGTAAAGTGATTGTTGTTGTGGATTGAAATCAATTAACGTTCACGGGATTTTACAAGTCTTTGATTTTAACCAAGAAAATAATTGAAACTTTCTCAGGACTTTACAAAATCAAGAAGAAACCGTGAAACAATAATTAATTGTTGTTGAAATCGTTGTTGTAATCAAAGTACTTGAGCTTTTGTTAATGATTGATGAGCTTAAAAGGACGAACGGTTACTACACTTTCGACTTAAAAATGATTAACGGTTGATTAAAACACAAATAAGGACTAATAGTGTAATCGAAATCCAAGAAAAGTGCTTAACGATTGTTAATTGAAGTTGTAGGGACGAACTGTGTAAAACAGGTTCACTTTGGAGGGCTAAATTCTAAAATATAACTTTTGAGGACCAACGGTGTAAAATTGTTTCAAATATGGGGGTTACTAAAGCAACCAAGGACTAATGAGAATTGGACATGAAGACCAGGGACTAAAAGTGACAATTTTGAAATAAGTGTCACAAAATCACTTCCCGCCTAACAGTAACCTTTCTTCTTCGATGTATATTAATATAAAATGATAACGTTTCTTTATATCGTCTCACGGGCACTTACGATTATCGTCGGTAGAAAATAAATACACCACGTTGATCGAAAAAGGATCACGATCAAAATGGTATAGGTTATAAGTCCCGTAATGAACCGTCACTCAAAACCGAAAACCTGAAAATGACTTAAAACAAGTATAGTTCCCCCCTGTTTAAGTGTTAATTTTCCTTGTAAACCGATTATTAACTCGCCTTCCAAACCGTTTGTTAACTCACCTCTTGTTTACTCGTTGTTAACTCGCCTTGTACATGAAAGTTGTTAACTCGCCTCCTAAACAATATAGTTAACTCGCCTTGTTAAATGGATTGTTAACTCACCTTCTACACCGATTGTTAACTCGCCTCCTCTTTATTTGTTTACTCGCCTCCTTTAAAGCTCCAAAATTATACTATCGTCCTTTTTTGTTGTCTTGTTACCTAAAAATAGCCAAACCGTCCTTGTTTGCTAAAAACTTGGATTTTGGTCTCCATGTTGTTTCAAACCGTGGACCACACAAAATAAGCCAACTCAATGAACAAACAAATAAGATTGTCAATAAGCTACTTTATACAACAATAAGCCTCGAAAAATAGCAACAAATAAGTCACGGCCCAAAGTTTACTAAATAAGCTTTTAAAAGCAGTTTTGAAACTTAAAGATTTGACCTTTTTGAGTAAGAATAATCAGTTTTCTCGTAAATACCCTATGGAAGGTAAGCCAAACACTTTTTAACCAAGAAAACTAAGATATTGTTCTTACTTAAAAGACAAATAATGTTGAGATACAGTTTATGAGCCACAAACCACGAATTAAAGTTGAGATACTATTTATGAGTCCAAATAACCTTACGTGATCTTAATGAGTCCACAATGATTCAAATAGTTTATAAAAGTAAGAACTTATAGAGAAGTAAAAGAAAAGGAAAAAATTGAATGTAAGAAGATGATACAATAAGCTCAAATTAGCTCACAACAACAAAGCCACTAAACCCACCCGTGGCTCTGATACCAAATGTTATCCCAAAACTAATCCATATCACAACTAGAATAAGCAACCAATAAGCTCATATGAGCCGAATAAGCAAAGAAGAAAAGAGAAAAGTAGAAAGGAAAAAGAAAGATTTATTAGAGGGAGAAAGTAGAGGTGGATGATTACACATATAAGAAATGATAACCAACACCTTCTCCATATGTAGAGAGGGTCCTATTTATACCCTAAGGCCACCATGGGCTCATGGGCTTTTTAACTTGGGCCGGGCTTGGCTTATCTTGGGCTTTGAGCCTGAAACACGGACAATATTAAATTAGAATCCAAGCTCGTTAATACTGACTAGCCGATTACTTAACAGGACTACTTACGACTAGTAAGACCGATCACATTCTTGTTCGACTTATATAAAATTAAGGCTAACACATCTTATAAACAATTTTCATATCATCTTATAAACTATTTTACTAGTAGTTCATAAATAAATTTACCATCACTTATAAACTACTCAACTATTGTTTTGTAAACTAAAAGCTATTTCGTCATTAAATTTATAAACAAAGTTACTATAATTTTTACAATTTTCTTTCCAGCATCTTATAAGGCTATCTTCTTGATATCTTATGTACTATTTTGCAATCAACTCAAAAACCACATTACTACCAACTTATAAATCATTTTGTTTTTATGAAACTACTTTGTTTGCATCACATAAATAATTTTACTATCACCCCCATGAGCTATTTAGCTATTATCTTGTAAACCATGTTATGATTTTCTCGCGAATCATTTTATTGTCATCCTATAAATAGCCTTACTTCCATCTTGTGAATCATTTTATCATTTTATAAAACTATTTGATACTACCTATTACATAACACCATTTTGACGAGAATAGGCGTCTCATCGTTAGTCCTCAATTATACATAGCCTGATCATCTGTGTATAATTTAGGAAGGACCATGCCATGCTGAGAGTAGTCACCTTGAAACTTTTGTCAAAATCACTTTTCTACTTATATCCCCAAAATACGAAATTGTGTGCGTATTCATCAAACGTGTTGGTCATCGTAATAACTAAGTAGACCTTTACCCCACCTTACTATAGGAAGTCGACAACATCTTACATCAAATCCTAAAAGTCTTCACGGTATAAACAAGGAGTTAAAAACATTAAGATAACAAAGTTGGTTAGCGCATATTAGGAGGATTAAGATAAGTATCCACACCTCTTCATCAACACCACTTTGGAAGGCAACTCAACCTGAATTTCGAGACGAAATACTTTTAACACGAGGAGACTGTAACAATCCGTAATTTCAGGCCATTTTACAACAATAAATATTCAACTATTTATTTTAAACTTTTACGTGTTTACTTTTAATTTCAACCGTTAAGTTAAATCACGTAAACCAAAAGTTAACAATTAACGTAAACTGCGTTCAACAAATAAAAGTTTACGTCAAACAAGTGTTATTTTATTTTTACAACAATAATTTATAGCTTTTCATATTTTATTTTTTATACGTTACGTAAAACGTTTACGTTTCACACTTTGGAACCTTTTTGCATGAATGTAAACCATTCTACCTATCCACACTTAACTAAATACCCATAATTATACCCAATACCCAAAAGTTATATCATTTCTATACCAAAACAACCCTATGGCTGGTTATGTACTTATATACATACACAAAATACACCAAGTTGCTTAGGTAAATACCATGTGCTAGTTTTGAGCATTTTATTCATGGTTTCTTACACAACCCAACTAACTCTTACATAAGACCATTCCCTCCCATTCCAATCTTTACCAAACCGTACCCCCTTGAATTCTTCCTTGATTTGTGCCTTGTGTCTCCTAAATATCTCCTAGATATTTCATTTATAAATTGATTCATGCACTAGTCTTTCACTTCACATATTTCACTTGAAAAAATACATCAAAACCTCTCTTCTCCCTCCTCTTTAGCCACGACACAAAATACCCCATTTTGGGTTTCATTACCTTCCATTTCTTTGATATTTCTAGCATACAAGGTTAATCAAGGGTATAATATAAGGTGTTTCAAGTTAGTTTGCAAGTTAAAGTTTCCATTTAAAGCAATGGTTTTTCAAGATCAAGTTAGGGTTTTCATAATCAAGATTTAGGGTTTTCATAAGGATTTTGTGTTTTGTATCAAAATCTAGGGTTTCTATTTGATCACATACTTTGTAAGCATACTACTTTCACTCTTTTGATTTTTATAAATATGGATTAGGTTCATTTATGTATCTATACTTTCATTATGTATGTTTATACATAAACATCTTAATTATAAAGTTATATCATTAACTAGTTTACTTTTATAAACATTTGTAAATAAATCAAGAACACTACTTACTTATGATTTTAGACATGTGCTTTGGTTTATAATTAATAAACTAACTTATTTGATGTTATGATTATTTTATGATATTGTGAAGTGTTGGATGGAATTAGGTTAGCGGATGATTGTGGATTTTGAAAGTGGTTGAAGTATATAGACTAGTGGATTTGTGGTATGAAAATGGAGTAGAAATACTTGGAGAAAATTGTGTAAATTGCCTTTAGGGACAACAACTATATGGCAGTAGGTTAGGTAAAATGTTTACGTTTTGCACTTTGGAACCTTTTTGCATGAATGTAAACCATTCTACTTATCTACACTTAACCAAATACCCACAATAATACCCAATACCTAAAAGTTATATCATTTCTATACCAAAACCACCCTATGGCCGCTTATGTACTTATATACATACACAAAATACACCAAGTTGCTTAGGTAAATACTATGTGCTAGTTTTGAGCATTTTATTCATGGTTTCTTACACAACCATCTAAATCTTACACAAGACCATTCCCTCCCCATTCTAATCTTCACCAAACTGTACCCCTTTGAATTCTTCCTTGATTTGTATCTTGTGTCTCCTAAATACCTAGATATTTCCTTTTATAATTTAATTTATGCACTAGTCTTTCACTTCACATATTTCACTTGCTAAAACACAACAAAACTTCTCTTCTCCCTCCTCCTTAGCCACGACACAAAACACCCTATTTTGGGTTTCATTACCTTCCATTTCTTTGATATTTCCTGTAACCCTTGCCTTTTTTCTAAGATTTGAATGTTCTAATTTAGTCCTTTGACTATATGACTTTTGTCAATTTTGTTAGAACAAGTACCGTGTTGACGGTGGTGAATGAATGTAATTTTGGTTATTTGGTGATTTTGTTGCTTGTGATAAACCTTTTTAGAGGATTTTATATGTGTTGATCGTGTTCCGGGAGGTTTGTCCCGTGTATAGCTTGAAATGCTGAAAACGAGTCCCGACATGTCCGTTAATGTTCAAAATGAGTTTTAGGAGGTGTAAATTGCAAATATGTCGTGTAAATACTCTAACTTATGTGAAAAGTATTTTTAAAGTGAATAAAAATATTAGGTACCTTCGAAAAATATTTTAAAGATGCGGTTTTTGAGTTTTAAGTGAACCCGGCACAAAAGAGGCATCCTAGACCCTCTAGGATCCCATTACCGATTTCGAGCCTTGTAGGGGACAAGATGGCATTTTTTTAGCATGGTGGTCCAAACCCTTGGTACATATGTATATTGTATGTATCCTAACACACACTTTTCATATGATTTTCAAAATTAAAACACACACACTTGTTTCTTACTCTCTTGGTTCGTTCGGATATAACACATACACACACTTATAATTTTTGAAACTTGATAAAAACATGAAGATTTAGAAGTCGTGGGTTTATTCTAGTATTCGGGTTATTGTTTAAACTACGTTTGGGTAGTCGGTTCGCGTTCGTTCTTGCTTTTTAAAACTCTCTTTGTAAGTTTTATAACTATTTATTTAACTTGTACTTTTGAGTGTTTAATGATGCATAGAAGCTAGTTGTATGATGTGTTTGCTAAAAATCGAACACAGAAATTTTACAAAAAGATAATAAAGGGTTGCGTTTGGTTCGAATGAAAATAAAAGGGAATGAGGTTTTGTTAGTTTTGATATCGTGGTCGTGATAATTGAAAAACATTTATTTGCTATTTAGCTTATTTTGTATAGTAGCTTATTTGGCTTATTTATAACCATTTCAGACTTATTTTTGGGCTTAGCTCTCAGCAATTTAAAGGAATACAAGAGAAATATTTTTGGTTATTTACCTCGTATGTCGTGTATTTATGGACTATTTTAATAGCTTATGGTGATAACCGTATATACTACGCTGCTTATTAGATTATTTTTAAGCCTAGTGGTTTGGTTTTAGAGCTTATGAGCTCATGGCCCATATAAGCCTAATAAGTCGTAGCTTATTTGGAGCTTATTATGGTTCGGATTATTTTGTTAGTTATTGTTTTAGGCTTATTTTTACTAATGGGCTTTAGTATTGGGCCTAAAAAATATATATTATACGTATGAATATCATAATCGATCCTTATTGGGCCTTAAAGCCCAATAAGCGAAAACTAGTCGTTTTATGAGATTTGACGAACTTTTGGAAATTGGGGCATACTTATGAAGTAATATAGAAAGTTGAATTAGGAAAAATGCTTTGATAAACGTTGCGAGAAATGTTTTTGGTATTTTGACAGACTAGGGGTGAAATGGTGGAAAAGTGTTTGAATTTAAGGTTTATAACCTTAGGAAAACATTGTATAAACGAACAGGCCATGTCAAAATTTCCTAAAAAGTCTACACTTAGAATTTTACTCAAAACTTGATTTTTCAATAAAATAATAAAATATTATAATTTTAATACGTCAACTACAAGACGAAAAATACATTTTTGCGAAACTTCTCTAAATTGTTTAGTATAAATAAACGTTTCATTTCTTATAATTTAAATGATGAATTAATGATAACTAAGAGTACCGAATGGATTTACCAAAGTATATTTTGAATAACTATTATTTAGTATCTTATATTACTTATCTATTTTACGTAAATATTATGAGTATATTATACTAAGTATGAATTGAAGTATGTTGTTTTGAGCTAAGTCATCAACCATCACACCACTAGAAACATTAAGGATGACCGTACAACGCGCATCTGACCTCTATGCATTAAACCTAAAAACTTTTTTGGAAATAAATGTCTAAGTGGAACATTAATTGGACTAGGTCGTGTTCGGACGTCGTTGCATTTGCTTGTGTGATACTGAGTTTGCTGCTAGACACCTTTGCTTGAGGTGAGTTCTCGCAGCCCTATTTTTAAATGCTTTTCCGTTGGGGGAAAAAATGATACTCAAAACTGTTTTGAACTGTTTTTGTACTATGCAAAAGTTGTTTTGTTTTGGGGACAATGTTATGTGTTTATGACTGCTACGTGAATGACATAAGTATGATTGAATACGATATGCAAAACTTTCCGTGTGGATCGTTATGATATGCGAAACTTTCCATTTAGATCACTTATGAGATGCCATGTGGCTCTATTATATCATGGACTTGCTATGGTTTGATGTGATGTGCCGCCCTATATATAGCTCCAACTGGTAGGCTCTTAGTGCATGAGAATTGAAAATGTGAGGACATTGCAACGCAATAGTCCATATGGATGAAATTTGGCTAGAATGGATTTGCTAGGTTTGGAAATTGAATGTGTTGCATGTATTCACTGTCATATTGCACAATTGTCCACTATGTTAAATATTGGCACAACAACTAGATTTGTTCAAACCTACGAGCTCACCAACATTATTGTTGACCTTTTCGACTTGAATGTGCATATTTAGTCTATCTTATACTTCCTGCGATTCCGAATCAGTCCCAAATCATCTAGGAGGTAGGTTATCCAGGTTGCAGTGATTAATATCAACTATTCCCAAAACATATCTAATAACCTATAAAGATTTTTAACCCTCTTTAAAGAGTTCATGTGCTTTTTAAGTACATTAAGTGATAAGTGCAGTGACTAGTTAGTTCCTACACTAGGTAAGGAGTTAGTGATCCTCCCTAGTACCTATTGGATCCCATATTGACTAGATAATCTAATAATGGGGCAAGCTAGGTCCAAACCACATGTACTACCAAAACCCAGGGTTACAAGATAGTCAAGGAATATCTAATGAAACCATAATCTAATAGGAAACAATCATAACAAAAGTAACTACATAACTAGGCCAACACTTTAAGTGCTTAGCCGCTCATGGTAACAGAAACACAACAAGAAATAGAAGAAATCATAGATTGAAAACTCATAATTCTTACAGTATTCATATTTGAATGATTAAATACAAAAAGTAAATAAAGTGTGATCTCCCTTGGACTCCAGGTGGAATTCTTTGAAGGTTGGAAGTTTTTTTTCGCCTTTCTAATTGGCTGTGAAGGAAGTGATGTCGGAATAGCTTGAATGAGGCCTCTATTTATAGGTATTAAACCTGTTACGGCGTAACTTATAAATGTGTTACGCCGTAACCATCATACACGGCATTCCATATTTAAATAATTTGTTATGGTGTAACCAGATATGATGTTACGTCGTAACCTTCAAATAAAGTCCTTAAGTTCGTGATCTTCCGTCCATATTTGTGGATCTTCATGGTTACGGCGTAACTAGATATGGTGTTACACCGTAACTCTAACTTTGACAAGATTTCCTTCCAAATATATGGTTACGGCGTAACTAGATATGGTGTTACGCCGTAACATTTTTCTTGATCTTTGTACTTACTTAATATATGTTAGGGTGTAACCATTTTTGGTGTTACGCCGTAACATTCTTCAAATATTTACCCTTTGAGTCCTTTTTCCTTTGTTTCTTGTCACTTTCCTAAAATGATAGTTGAATTGGGGGTTTGATCTAGAATTACAAAGTCGGATGGGAACATGAATTTATCAATTTTTACGAGTATGTCTCTAACTATCCCAAGTGGTACCTTTTTTCTCATATCTGTCATTTCCACTAGCATTTTGATTTCACTAAGGTTTGTTAATTCCAAATACTCAAAAATATTCCTAGGTAGAACATTTACACTAGCTCCTAAATTGGCCATAGCATAAAAGTTAAAGTTACCGATGGTAAAGGGAAGCGTAAAGTGTCCTGGATTAGATTCCTTCGTAGGTAGTTGATCATTGGTGTTTTCTTCCTGAGAGTTAGAGAGGAAGGATATTCCGTGGAGATTCTTAATTTTCTTAGGAGAGTTGGGTCCCTCATGTTCAACAATTACTACCTTTGCTTATTCAGATTTTTCCTTCCTGGAATGGAGTTCTTCGGTTAATTGCTCGATCTGGGTTTCTATGTTTTTAAGTGAGGCGTTTTGGTTTCTAGTGTTAATCTCGACATTCTCTTGAAGCTTTTTAATCCACACCTCCATTTCAGTACTTCTCCGAGCAGATTCCTTTTGATTCTTAGCCAATAGTTCTGTAACATCCGAGAATTTTCGAATTTTTGAATGACTATTTCAATCGTTGACTTTTAGTGTCTGGCTTGACTTATAAGAACGACCACCTAAAGCACGTTTTCACAACTCGGACTTTAAAGCAATTTAATGTAAAACGACATTCCTGGCAACTTTTGTTTTGACCGAGACCTGGAAACAGTCAGAAGGTGACTGAAATGCCCTCGCAAAATTTTTTGAACACATCGCGGACCGACATCAAAATAATTTAAATTTGATTTAATTTTCATAGTTATTACATAAAAAATATTTTAAAACAGTAATTATCATGTTACTCAAAAACGTTTATTTAAAAACGCAATTAATTGATTTAAGTTCATTTTACGGACAAATATTGTCAGAGACACGCAAATAAATAATGAACATTTCATTTAAATTTTATATAAAGATTTATAAAATTATGGTCACATAGATACTTATTTGGCTGGTAATTAAAATAATAAAAATAATTATTTAGAAGAGATGGCGCAAATTTAATATTTTTAATTAATCAGTTAATTAGCCTATAACGAGACACCCCCTCGTACATTAATTTACAAATGTTTACACCTTTGGTCCCTGAAACAATTTTTACAACACATTCACTAACTAATATCACTTTTCATTCTTTTTGAATTTTCCTTTTGTTAAAATAATGAAGATTAGGGTTCATTCTCTTATAAAATCTAAATGTTATACATCCCCTCTCTCTCTCTATAAACAATCCGGCGCCCCCATCTTTTCCGATCGTCTTTTCCGGCCAACTCCGGCGAACCCTCAACCATCACTATCCCATGCCATACACCACCCTCTCATCATCATCATCTTCATACCTACATCATCATCATCATTATCATACCTTCATCATCATCATCATCATACCTACATCATCATCATCATTATCATACCTTCATCATCATCATCATCATACCTACATCATCATCATCATTATCATATCTTCATCCACATATCATCATACCCTTCACATCATCCACGCTTAACCTTCACAAATCATTCCATCGCACGCGAGTGGTTCATTATAACCTCACACATGGGTGAGTTTGGTGTGGCAGTTCACCATCGAATGGGGTGCGCTGGGTTTTATTGATACACCACGAGGGTGCGTTTGGGGTTGGGTCTCAACCGACCAGGGTGCGTTTGGACATAGGTTTAGCAACAATGGGGGTGTTTGGTTGGTTGAAAATCAGTCCTAGGGTGCGTTTGGCTGCAACAACAGCTAGGGACGTTTGGTTGTCCGTTTTAACAGCCGAACGGGTGTTGGCTTAGGTTGTTTTACACCATAGGGTACGTTTGGTTTTCAGCAGAAAAGGGTGCGTCCAGTTTTGTTCATAGTCACCAAATGGGTGCGTTGGGTCTTATAACCCAACTGGTGCGTTTGGTTTGCATTACAAACAACCAGGGTACGATTGGTGTGGTGTTCGCACCACTCGAGGGTGCGTTTGGCTGTTGGAACAGCCATAGGGCCGGTTGGTTCTCGAATCCGCACCAAGGGTGCGCTCGGTCTGGTATTGCACCGAGATAGGGTGTGTTCGGTTTTAATAAAACAGCCCACAAGGACGTTTGTTGGTGGGTTTAGCAGCCAAGAGGGCTGTTTGGGGTCCAAGGGTGTGTTTGGTTTGATGTTAAGCACAAAGGGTGCGTTTGGCTGTGAAAGTAAAATGAAGGGGCGTTTGGTTGGCTGCGTTTGGTATTGCTCGACAGTTAAAGGGCGTGTTTGGTTTAGCGAGACAGCGAGGAAACGACGAGGGTTTGTTTGGTTTATATATCAAAACGGCAAATAAAAAAATAACTTAAGTTTTAATAAATATTAAAACTGGATAAATATTTATTGGTGGTTTAATTGGTTAAATAAATATAATATTTATTAATTTATTTAATTTAGATATAATAATATACATATATATTATATCTAGAAAATGTGAGTGGTTGAAATATTAACACATTAACAATTGCAACATATAATGGTTTAGGGGAAAACGTTGAGTTTTGCGTATATGGGAAACGCTGTATAAACGGGAAAGTCATGACGAAAATTTTATAATTTCCTATACTTGTTAAGGATTTACAAAAACTGATATTGTTTTAGAAATCGATAAAAAGGGGACTAAGCTACATATTTAAGATATAATAACTTGTATTATACAATAACCCGACCAATGAACAAAAACTATACTTTTATATCAAGATAACCATTTTAGACACGACCTGTTAACGAAATGAAACATGATTTATAAAATATTAAATTATATTTTATAATGGTTATAAACGGTTACCAACTTCGGTTGTTTAAGTTATAATAGTAAGATACGTGTCAACTTTTATTCAAAGTCTTTTGTTAATTAAATTGGAGTCAAACTAATTAGTTTAATTAACAACTCGCATTTATTATATAAGACCTGCAAAGTATTATATACTTTTCATAAATCTTTGGATCGATCGTTTTTGTGATATAACTTACGGTAAGAATTATATAAGGGTTATTTTTCATAAGAAGTATATAACGAATATATATTACACGCTTTGCGTATATTTTCAATTTATTTATTTAACCAACCACCAAACTATTACAACTTTAAATCTAAATCTTTTATCAACGTGTCGCGTTGACATAACAATTCATCGGGAAACCCAAACGCATTACCCTAGGCTAGTGAGACTTAGCAGTTAAGTTAAGCTGCAACTTCTTGGTCGAGCCGTTTCAGTTTCCGTTTCGTCTTGTACTCAATGTGTACATTCCCGCCAATCGTTCTTCATCATCGATGTGAGTTTATAGCCCCTCTTTCACTTGTTTTACATTTACTTTACAAATCTCGGGGGAGAATACATGCTCAATTTAACTTGTTTACATATTTGTTCACAATATCTTTTACATACTATTCTACACTCTTGGTTCACATACTTGATTTTGCAATTCATTACAAACACATTTACATGGTTGATTTCAAATTGGTTTACATACTTATTTGCATAGCTCGCTATGGGATACATTATTTGACTTTATTTTTGGTCACAAATGCATACTTTACATTTGAAATGATTTTCGGATCACGATTTGTTTGGCGCCTGCGGGGCCAACAAGCATTACATGCCCGGGTGTTGCAGATGGAACACCCATGATGGGAACACATTATTTGTATCACTGCCCGAATCGGGTACATACAACAAGTCTACGTCACAGTGTCATGAACTGTAAATCACTTGGAGGGTGAGCGCGAATGTTATGAAATAGATCTATTTGGGATTGATAATCCCCGTTCGAGTGATTAGCTATCACTTGGCAAACGAACGTTATAGCATGTTGTCTGCGCGTATGTTATGAAATAGATCTATTCGGGATTGACAATCCCCGTTCGGGTGATTAGCCATCACCAGGTAAACGAACGTTATAACAGGTCGGATCATGTTGGGGACTACAGGGCCCCCCGACACATACATACTTGGAACATTTTGGTGACATTAAATTTGTCATGCATTATTTATAAAAATCTTTGGGATGAGATTGGTACTTTCGGTAACATAAAATGGGTCGTGCTTATTTTATGAACATTTTTCATGGTACTGTGATGACACAGTGGATAAATATATTTGTTGAAACTTACATTCATATTTAAACAAATCTATGAACTCACCAACTTTAATGTTGACACTTTTAAGCATGTTTTTCTCAGGTGAATTAGATGCTTGGATTATTTGATGTGCATTGGAGTCTTTACATTCAAGTTTTTCATGGTGATGCAATTATAGGACCATTATTATTTTGATTTCAGAAAATCAACGAGGTTGTTTTACAAACGACACATTTAGAGGTCGTTCTCTTGTATGTTGTGCTATTGTATTATGAAGTAACGCCCCCTGACATATTTCTGCTGCGACACATTTTTGGGGGTGTTACACACACCAAGTACGGCGCACAATTATATTTGTGCGGCGCACTTCGCATGCAGTTACAAGGAAATGATTATGATTGATATAAATGAGGGACCTTCCATATTACCTCAATAACAACTGAAATCCTAATCTTGTGCTACAAATAGAGCACAAATTTCAGTGTTTACTCATCTTATTTCTTACAATCATCTCTCAATAATCATTAGAAGTTCTTAGGGAAGTTTTTCTAGTAAGTTAGAAGTTGTTCTTGGGAAACTTAAAGTATTCTCTGAATCTTCATAGTTTCTAGGTTGTAATCACGCCGGAGGTACAAAATTCAGGCCAAAGGTGGTGGAGGAGTAGTTTTACTAGTAGAAATTTCGGTTAACTAGTGTTTGGATCGAAGAAGTTCTTGTAATAAACCATACCATTTGCTTGTGGAATAGGTATAAACACGTTATTCCTTTTGGTTATCATGTTTTCTGAATCTATGATGATTGCTATGTGTTTTGTTGCTATGAATATGGAGTAGTAATTTATATTTATTTGGGCTATCATGATTAATGTTATGAACAAGTTTTGATATAATGCTTATGAATGTAATGATAATGAATTCGATGTTTAAATATCTGGTAACTTGTTGATGTTTGATTATTCATACTTGTTGGAGATAGGTCGAAAGATTCCATCAATATGTCTATAATTTGCATTGTTTGTCTATGCTAATTCGATACTATTTTTGTGAGAATTAACTAGTGAAATGTTTATCAACCCAAAAATGAAGATGTTTAACACTTGATCATATGTCTAACGAACTTAATTAAGGGAATTTATCATTATCATATTCATACTTGAATCAATCTTAATGCATTTTATATATTGAAGATTAAAGGCCGAAAGGATTCTCTAATATATCAAATAGTTAATTGTATAAATAATTGCCCATCTTTTCATGCTTTTATGCTTAAATTCATGTTGGTATGAACACCTGAAATCGATAATCATCAGAATCCGTTAAAAGGGTCTAGAGACACAATCGTGTCTTACCACTCAGCAAAATCTTAAGGCCTCACTTGGAGCTACCTTATCTCATTCTTAAGTTATTACTTTTGCCATTGCAAGTCCTTGCAATCACGAACGTTATGGTGCTAACAGTACTGAGTGCAATATCCCGTCACCATTTGTTATAGTATTGACGTTATGGTCGCTACTGTTGGGTCCTGGAGCGGTCCCGACTGATACAACTTTATCCAATAGGTTATGCAACTCCCCTTAAACGAGATAAACACCTATCGACGAAACAGATAGTTGGACTATTCATTTCGGGCCACTAGTAGGAAGACTTAGGTCGCGATACATCCTAGTATTGCCAAGTAAGTTGGGTCACTTACATACAATGCCCACGTTGATGTGAATCATCGAGCATTACAGATAGTAGAAACGAGACTCCGTCCTCGGACATTTATAGACTTATACAAACATACTCACGCGACTACACTTTCTTCTTGAGGTTTTCACTATAATGAAACTTTCCCTATAACGCGGTTATACCAGTCATAAGATCTGTAATGATATATTTTGAGATACCCATTTTGATGTATTTATATATTCCTGGACTATACCTAGCATAAATTTTGGTAGATTGAGATGTGTAGAGAACAACGAAATTTTGCTGAATATAAAGTTACAGCGTCGTGTTTAGGACGAGTTTATTTACCTTAAGTCTTTCCTTGGTCACACAATCGGATAACACAAATTTAATCTCGGGACGAGATTTCTTTAAGGGGTAGGTACTGTAACATCCGAGAATTTTTGAATTTTTGAATGACGATTTCAATCTTTGACTTTAGGTTTCTGGATTGATTATAAGAACGCATCATCTAAATCTCGTTTTCATTATTCGGACTCTAAGACAATTTGATGTGAAATGATACTTCCAAACAACTTTTAGTTTTGCCCGAGACCTGGAATAGCCGAAAAGGCTAAAAAAACTGCACCACAAAATTTATCGAACAAAACCTGCAAACGCGGCCACACAAAAATAATTGATTTTTTTGTTTAATTTAATTATCAGTAATTATTTAATAAAAATATTAATAAATTATTCATCATTTAATGTAAAGAGCTTGTGATAACTGCGGAACGCTCGTGCTTAAATCCATTCTATTTCGGACGAGGCAAAACCGGTTCGCAAAATGAATAACAGATATTTTATTAAATGTTATAAAATATTTATGAAATATTATCAAGCGAATACTCATTTTTATCGGAAAAAATGATTTGAAAAACAATGGCGCAAGTTTCGAGAGTTGAATCGTCCGTTAAGTCTTTCAAACGAGTCCCGAACCGATAGTTATAAAAACTATACTAAAAAGTTACAAAATAAACCCTACACTATTAAAACTTGTCACTTATTTTTAAAAGTTTTAATATATATATAAAAGTTTATATCTTTTTTCATTTCATTCCATTTCCATATACACACACAAACATATAACACACTCCCTCTCTTCCCCAAATATCCGGCCACCCCTGAGCCGCCGCCGCTGCCGCTCGCCGGTCACCGGAAAACTTTTCCGGTGACTTTTCCGGCCAAGACCAAATATACTCCTTTATTTATCGATCTACCCGATCCCTACACACTCTCCTCCAGCGCCCACCTCCGCCACCCCACTGTCACCACTTCCATCTCCTCGCCACCGCCACCTTCATAGCACCAAGGGTGCGTTTGCTTCACGTGTAACAGCCACGAAGGGCGTGTTTGTTTTTAGTGGTGAAAACCACCATGAGGGTGGTTTGGTTCGGCAATATAAACGGCCACCATGGGGTGGGTTCGGTGGGCAGCCGCCACCATGGGGTGGGTCGGGTTGTGGGTTTGTTACCACCCGAAAATGGTGCGTCGGGTTGGTGGTATAAACCACAAGGGTGGGTGCGTTTGGTTTGTCTTATAACACCAAGGGGTGTTTGTTTGTTCGGTGGCAGCCGCCACCAAAAGGGTGCGTTGAGTCGGGTTGGCTGCGAGGACAGCCGGGGTGTGTCGGGTTGGGTTTGGTTCGTGTATAAAACAACCACCGAAGGGTGTGTTTGGTTTCGGTAATAATCACCCGAAGGGTGTGCTTGGTTTTAGGTTTAATGACCTGCTAGGGGTGTTTGTTTTTGGTTATTAACAAGATTAGGGTGCGTTTGGTTCGGTTATAAAAACCACGCAGCGGGTGCGTTTTGTTTGACATTAAGCACCAAGGGTGCAATTAGTTTTATAGAAAAACAACTAGGGCGCGTTTGGTTGTATAGAAACACAAAAAGGGGCGTTTGGATTTGGGTTTACCAAAATTAGGGTGTGTTTGGCTTAACAACCACGCACAAGGGTGTGTTTGGTTTGTGTGTGTCACGGAAATGGGATGTTTGGTTTTGTTTGGTTTGGGTCGGGTTGGCTGCGGGGACAGCCGGGGACTGCCGGGTTGGCTGTCGAAATCAAAAGGGTTGTTTTGTTTGGTTTCGTGGGTTAACAACCGACAAGGGTGCGTCGGGTTTGTGGTTATTAAAAGCGCCGAGGGGGTGCTTTGGTCTTTTGTAACCCGGAAAAAGGGGTCGATTGGTTTTGAATAATCAGACACAAAAGGTGGGCGTTTTGTTTTGGCAACCATAAATTAGTATTTTCGATTAATTCGTTTATAATTATCAATTGGTTATATGTGATGAAAATCTAATGAAACTTGCGACGTCTAAGTATAATATGTTATTAATATTAAAACGGGATTGATATTAATGTATAAGCAATATTAAATGTATTTTAGATGAGTTTTGAGCTAAAAACGGACTTTGGCGCGTTTTTATAACGGATAATTGTGAGCAGAAAACGGAACATGAGATTTCGGGATTCGAGACTTTGGAAAAGTCAGACTGTTGGTTTCAAAAAATAACAAATTATATTTATTGACGAACGTTTTGATATAAAACGGGGACTATTATTACCCAATAACTGAAGAAACTGGAGTGAAATCGGATATACACTTTAGTTAGAAAAAATAGGTTATTTTTTAATCATATATTAAATCTGAGCAGTATATAAATAAAGGCTTTGAGCACTTCGAGTCCGGTACAGCTCTGGCGAAACACGAAAGTTGATTCGTAATGAACTTTTACTTTTTGCCGCGAGGATTGTCATGTTTTAAAAACTAAGACAAGCCGGGTCAAAACAAAAGGTCGTTGAATCTATTATTTCAATTAATTAAAATAAGACCACTGTTCGGATATTACTAAAAACGGAAGGTCATAAAAATAGTAACTTTCTGTAAATATTCGAAAAAGCTAAGATTGGACGGAAAATAGTAAATATTCAATATAATATACTAAGGTTAAGGTTAAAAGACGCGCAAGTGGATTTCTCATCACATTTATATATGGTAAGTATACATATTTTAAAATATGGTATAATTTCGTCGTTACGAATTACACAATCGTTGATCGTATTTAATACGTTAATAATAATAAGAGCGACAAAATTATAGCGTGGACCGAGATCGTTGCAGATTCGGTTGTGATTATATTTTGGATTAATTTGATCCGTGTGCTTTGATCAAGGGTGTCGTTTATAGCCCCATGTCCTTACGGGTTTTACGTAAAGTTTTGGGTGAGAACATGCTTTATTACAAATGCATTTACCATGGATGATTACAAATTGATTGCATACTCATTTACATACATACGCTATGGATACATTATTTACTCATTATTTTGTCACAAATACATACCTTTTACATTCGAAATGATTACGGATTAGCTTAGGCGGATTGAACTGATAACAACAAGTTACTGCCCGGGTGTTCTTGGAGGGGACACTGGTAACGGGAGTACATATTTTTTAAATAAATGCCCGGGTGTTCTTGGAGGGGACACCTGTGATGGGTACGGATACAAGTCCTACGTCACAGCGTCATAAAACTGTAAATCACTTGTATGGGGTGAGCGCGCATGTTATAACATAGACTATTATTGGGATTGATAATCCCCGTTCGGGTGATTCGCAATCACTTGCTCTCGCAAACGACGTTATCTCATGTTGTCATGCGCGTCATGTTATATGAATTAGATCTATTCGGATTGACAACCCCCGTTCGGGTGAATTAGCTATCACATCGGTAAACGAACTGTTAAACATGGGCATCACGATTGGTTGGTGTACAGCGCACCCTCCAACAAAATACATATGAATTCTACAGTTATATATAGTGAGCATCACATTTTCAATGAGGCCATAGAGTAATCGAAAACAATTGTTATATTAACTCACATGGGATATTACTGTGCCTTAATAAATATGGCAATACATCCTTGAAACATTTTGGTGACATTAAATTGGTCATGCATTCTTTATTAAAACTATTGGGATAAGATTGGTCACTTTTTGGTGACATTCAAATTGATCAATTCCATTCTTTATAAATCTTTTGGAATAAATGGTACTTTTGTGGACATAAAATTGTGTCTATTCATCTTTATAAAACTTTGGGATTTTTTACATTGGTACAGTGATGAACAGTTGACAAATACATTCATTGAAACTGTACATTCAAATTAAACAAACATATGAACTCACACCCTTTAATGTTGACATTTTTAAGCATGGTATTTCCACAGGTGGAATTAGATCTTGGTATTATTTGATGTGCATTGGAGTCTTGCTTCAAGTTTTTCATGGTGATGCAATTATGGGACAACTATTATTTTGATTTTAGAAAATCAACGAGATTGTTTTACAAACGACACATTTAGAGGTCGTTCTCTTGTATCTAGCACTGTGTATTATGAAGTAGCACCCCAAGTGGTATTCTGCTGCGTTGATATTTTTGGGGGTGTTACATTATTGGTTAGGGGTTTAGGGTTTTTGGTATAGGTTTTAAAGTTTATGTATACATCACTTGTTATATTATACGTAGTGGTTAAAGGTTTAGGGTTTTTTGTATAGGTTTACTGGTTAGGGGATTAAGGTTTTTGGTATAGATTTTAAAGTTTATGTATACATCACTTGTGATATTATATCTAGTGGTTAGTGGTTTAGAGTTTTTGCTATATGTTTTAGTGGTTAAGGGTTTATGATTTTTGGTATAAATTTTAAAGTTTATATATATATCACTTATGATATTATACTTAGTGGTTAGGGGTTTAGGGTTTTTTGGTAAAGGATCTTAAAAAGTTAATGATACAGCCCTTGTGATATGTATACTCTAGTGTTAAAGGGTTTAGTGGTTAGGGGTTTAGGGTTTTTGGTATTATATCATTGATAGATAACGTATGAAAACAGAAGCAACCGATTGATAATTGCCAAAAACGTCTCAAAACGGCCAAATACGTCTGAACACGGACTAAAACGCGTGAAAGCTTAAGAAAACACGCGAAAGCGGACAAAAACGCGCGAATGCGGACTAAAGCGTGCGAAAACGTATGAAAACATGCGAAAACGTAAGAAAATGACAGAAAACGTAAGAAAATATCAAAAAAGGACTAAAACGTGTGAAAACGAAAGAAAAAGTAAGAAATCGTGCGAGAACATAAGAAAACGTGCGAGAACATCTAAAAAGCAGACAAAAACGAGCAAAAACGGACGAAAACGTGAGAAAACAGACGAAAACACGCGAAAGCTGACGAAAATGCGTGAAAGCCGACGCGCAAATGCTGACGAAAGCTTAAGAAAATGTCCAAAAACGGACGAAAACGTGTAAAAACGAAAGAAAACGTGCGAAAGCGGACGAAAACAGAAGAAAAAGTGTGAAACATACGAAAACGTATGAAAACTTGCGTAAACGGACGAAAAAGTGCGAAAATATAAGAAATCGTGCGAGAACATAAGAAAAATGCGAGAACGTCTAAAAAAGAACGAAAACGCGCGAAAACAGACGAAAACACGCGAAAGCGTACGAAAACGTGCGAAAGCGGATGAAAACGTACAAAAACGTATAAGAACGTAAAAAAACGTAAAAAGCGTAAAAAAACGTAAAAACGTAAAAAAAACATACAAAATGTCAAAAAGGTTAATTATTTGAAATTTGGGCAAGATTTGCCAACTCTACAAATAATGAGGGAGTGATTAGTGTGAGTTTTAGTAAATTTACACTTTTGGTATTTCATGTTTTTTTTAATCTTAAATCTTGTCTTTTTAATCTAATGAAATGGATGGTCTAGATTTGTCTCTTAGTATGTAAGAAGAAACTAGTATGCAAAATAACTAACCTTCTAAAGTTAAACCTTGCCATAAAAGCACCCATTACATAAACCCTATTTTTATTTATTCCAATAATAGTTTCTCCTATAAAACTTACTATATCTTACTGAATGCAAGTATGGAAATTTGATTAATGAATCTCGGCCCATGACCGACTAAAAACAGCAACCAGTTATCGTTTTTTATAGTAAACAGAAATAAAAAATTGGACACAAAACACAGCGATTCTAAAACCCTAAAGTTCTCTCAGAAGGTACGATTTCTATGTCTCTTTGACTTTTCTTATATAAAAACATGTGTACCTCTATAAGATAATAACTGTTCACAATCTGTCTTCCTATACCATGTATTGTGTTGTTAAATACAGTAGTTATTTGTTAGCAACCTTGTTATATGAGTTAGCTAGTTCAATGGCATAATGGCATCTAATATCTTTTGCAGGCTTTGTGCGATTCAAAAGACAGATTATAAATTATGATGGGATGGTCAGAGATGTTGCCTGAGGTACTTGATATAATAGCACAAAAATATATCACTTGCTACGAAGACTATCCAAGTTTTGCAGGCGTGTGTAAGTCTTGGCGTCTAGCGGCCGCAAGAACATATATACCACAACTCGAATGGACCTCCTTCGCGGTTTCCATCTTTAATGCTTGTAGAAAATAGGGACGATCAGGAGTCTCGTGAATTGTTCCTCCTCTCAAACAAGAGCAT
>BQNB010007319.1:6637-31719 GCA_026074375.1 Tanacetum coccineum | reverse complement strand
AGGAATTAAAATAGATTTTAGTTAATTTCTTTTTCTTAGAAAAATCATATAAAATAGAAAAATAGTTGAAAACTTTTGATTCTTTTTGTGAAAATTTTATTTTTAAATCTAGTATTTTTGAAAAATAAAAGTAAAATTTTAGTGATAATTTTTAGAAAAAGTTTATTTTTGTTAATTCATTAATCTTTGAAAATTCATAAAAAATTCAAAAATAGATAAAAAATTCCAATTCTTTTTCCTAAAATTTTCTTTTTAAATTTGTGATTTTTAGGTATAAAGTTTGCTAAAAGTAGTGCCTTAGATTTTAAATTTCATTTTTAGCTCGCGTTTTTACTTTTCGTGCATTTAAATTTCGAGCTAGTTAATTGTCTTTAATTCATGCTATTATATTTGTAGTATAATCAAAAGTTCAAAAAAATCTTTTATCAATCTTAACTCGAATCCGAATTTTCCCAATTCAACAAATCTCAATTCACGACTTCTTCGAGGAATTTACGACCCGTGTATTAATTACTTTCCTAAGTGATTAATTAATTATGGTATCTTGGTTAGTGAAAGTTTGCACTATAGAGATATATACTATGCTTTCAACTGAACCAGATATCCAAAGAATGATGACTTTGAAGTGGTTGAGGGTTTAAAAGTCTAGTAGGAACATTCAAAATGTTGCCAAGCAAAGGGTTCAAGTGATGAGAAGAAGTTGGTTCATTTGAGGATGGTGGTGAGATTTAAAGTTTTGAGTGAAAGGAAGAAGATGTGTTCTCTTGACCTGATGATGTTTGATTAGTGGATGTGGTTTTTGATGGTGCATTTGGAGGAGTTGGAGATGAAGAAGTTGTTGTAGGAGAGGTGTGGTGGTGACATCTTCATCACTAGATATGTTGACAAATAGTTGTATAGGAGGGATTATGGTGAGTTTGATTTTCTTGGAAGGGTTAGATGAGGAAGCATTGGTGGAATTCATGGTAGGATGGTGTGAGGAAGATAAAGATGATGATAGAAGTGAGGAGGATGACTTATTTAATTAGGGAGGAAAAGATCAAAGTGGAAAAGCATAAGAATTGAGTTTTTGGATTCCAGAAGTGGTTTAGCAAAATGCAAAAGGTTTAGCTAGGTCTAAGAAAGAATAGTCAACTGCACAGAAAATCAGGAGCCATAGTAAAAATTCTGTGACTTCTGATGGCGGTCCCATAAATACCTGGTAGTCCCATATATATTAGGGGGCCGCCCAGTAGTTATGGGGGCAGTTCTCTGGAGACAGGAAATTTTTCCAGTTTTCCTGATTTTCTATAAATCCTGTATAGAGACAGTTTCCTATTTTTACCTTTTGTAGTCAATTCCAATTCACCATGAATCATCTAATACTTAACAATCAAGGTTATAAGACTAAACATTCTAAGCTCAATCAAGAAATCACACGTAGGCAAATTGACAATTTTATAAGCATGCATAATATAACAATAGCCAAAGTGTATCAAGGTGCATGCAAGCATAGGTTTAGGATGATAAAATTGAATGATCATCCAAGGCAAGTAATGTTGCCCGTACTTCATACTAAGATACTAATAAGTAGCATAAGTTTGAATACCTAAGCATAATAGATTGGTAAATAATATAGATAATAATGTCATAAAGTAATTTCCCTCACAGCTCACTTCTTCATGTTTCTCCATAACCTTCTGAGATTTATTCCGATTGACCTTACTCCACCACGCTGCTCATCTTGTAATTGTACTTGACGGTTGATGATTTTGGTTTGGCGAGTGTAAAATGGTTCCAAGTAAGTGTCAATGTTAGGTGGGTTTTGAAAACCTTGAGGAACTTGATTGGTTAACGAATTAACATAACAAATAGGGGAAGGGGTACTTGCACGTGAGGTCCCTTCGTCATTTCCATCATCATCATCATCATCGTTGAGATGAGATGAGGATGGTTAATCGAAGGTGGAGGAGGAAGTGGATTGACGACCTCTTTTGGTGCCACGATCCCTTCTGGGTTTTCGCTCTAGTTGAGCGGCAAGAGGATTCATGACACGATCGTATAAGACATAGGATTCATTTTTTGCAATTCGGGACACGATAGTACAAGACATAAGATTCACCAATGATGAAATCAAACAAACGGGTTAATAACATACCATAGGGTAGAATTAACCTAGCTTGCTTAGTAACCCACTCCATTTGTTTTGCCATGAAATAGGCAAAATTGAATTTTTTTTGAGTTTGCAACACAATAAAGCATATAACAAAGACTTGCAGGAGTCGTGTTGTCCCCGATTACCCCCCTAAACAAAAAAACATTTTCCTGAATTTTTCTTCCAAAGGTTTCAAAGTTGACAACAATTTCACGAGTGAGATTGATTCTTGAACCTCAAACTTCTTCTTGATGACGGAGATGCGAGGTGACGTGACCTTCTCGATTTCTTCTGCAGAATTATACAAGATGATATCATCGGGAAAAGGGAGGTTGGTTTGATATGAGCCTTCCGAAGGAGCACCATATACCAACTCATCAAGCGACCATCTATCACTAAAGACACACGCACCCTTACAAGGTATTCTAAGAATTTGAGCAAAGTCTTCAAGAGAAAGAGAAAAGTATTGATTTTGAATAACAAATTCAACAAACATTTGACCTTTGTCGGAAATTACTTAATCGATGATTGTCAGTATAACTCAAGATAAAACGAGGACACAACTTGTCTGCATTGATTTCAAGGAGACACTGTCATAGCTCGACTAACTATGAGGAACAAAAGACATTTCGTTATTGTCGCCGGACATAGTTTAGATCGTATGTTGTTATCGCAAAAAAGCACTCGACCCTCGTGAATGTTAAGTTCTTCAGGTTTTTAGTTTTTTTTATGGAAAATAGGAATTCATGTGAAAATTTTAGGGATATATTTTTTTGCTGAGTGTCTTTGGCGTATTTTTTTAATTTATAGAAGATTTGCGAGCATGATTTCTCCTAAAGAAAGAATGAAAATCAATCATTTTTTACTTTTTTTACTATGTAACATGTCTAGCGAGCATTGTTTCTTGTTGTTGTGCCTAAATTTAAACAGAAATATGGAAAAGTCAAACGATTAACTACGGAGAGACTAAAACATAAAATTGTAACACACTCAAGAATCTGAGGTCGCAGGGAATAAGGGTTCCGGGGTTGTTGAACTTACAGAGCTCAATAACACAAGAATAGATTGTTGTAGACGAAGATGACTAGAAAGTCGTTTAAAACCGATACATTGATGTGAGACAATGTATTTAGATACATAAGCCCGATGTTCACTTGTTCAAAAATCAAAGATTCTAGCCCATAACAGATATAAAAATGTTATGCGACAAAATCTTATGCATGATATCACAAATCACATAACTCACTATGTATTCCCTTGCCAAACTCGTGCTTATTGACCTGCGTGTATAACATTTCTTTTGTTGTCTCAACAATAATGTTTGGTTGGAATTCATAGGTTTGAGAAATCGTGTATTGTAATGACTACAAGATTTCACCACGTGTATGAAGTAATGCAACAGATGCAGACTCATATAATTTGTTAAAATACGTGCCCTAAGCTCTGACACTGAAGCTCGCATAGATGATACCTATAAATGGCTATATTGTCGGGGTGATGTTTCTAACCGCAACATCCTATGTTCGACATGGTATACGTTCGTTTGCCCAGTGATAGCTAATCACCGAAAGGCCGAACGGAGGGGATGTCAATCCCAATAATCTATTAAACATTCGGCGCTCACAAAAACCAGATATTGACAGTTTCATGATAATGGGCTCAACTTGGGTTATCGCTACTTAGGCAACACGTAATCATAATGTAAAACTTATCCACTTGGTCCAATTGTAAAACAATGCATGTTTCTCACCCCAAAAACTTATAAAACAAATCATGTAAAATGTGGGGCTATGAACTCACCTTGAGTGAGCGTATGTCAAGTATATCACAGAAAATGCGTCACGGTAATGATCGAGTGCAACCTAATCCAATATAGGTCGTATAAGTACTAATCACTATGAGTAACTACTACCATATATAATTCTATATAGCTAATCACCATCTAATTGTTTTAGTGAAATCATATTTATAAAGTTAAAACGTTTATAAATATTTCATTAGTAAAAACGACGTAACTTTCACGTTTCAAGTCCGTTTCTTGCGTTTCTTATGTCCATGCTTTCGTATTAAGACGACGTATCAAAATATGACATTTTTGTATTTCATGTCCTCTGGTGAACAGTACTTTTTACTGTTCACACCAGTTTATAAAATTATTTTTATAGTTTTAGTTATCGTAAAACCCGTAAATGTCGTATTTTGGTCGTTATAGCTCCGTTTTTAGCGATTCTTTCGAGTACGTCTTTGTTATTAAAAGTCATATCATATTAATGATGTTTTCAAAATGTATAAATCTGATATGAACAGTAACTTTTATAAAAATAGTTTTATAAAAGTATTTTTATACATTTAAGTATATAACCTCGCGTAATTCATAACTTTTTCGTTATTGATCCAAAAATTATGATCCGAATTGTTTTGGAATACTAAAATTATGTGTTATCTGTGAAAAATAATAAACTTTATATATTAGAAGTATTTTATAACTTGTTTTTACAAAATCTTTTTATAACGCGTTTAATTTAGTGTAACTCGTATACTAGTATCTTTTTAGTTGATTAATCCGTTTTTCGAGTTTCTTACCTTTTTGGAATCGTCTTGAGACGTACTATTTTATAAAAATATAAAATGAACAGGTAATGTGTTGAATTAAAACAAAAGGTTTGGATGTTTTTCATAAAAACATGTTTAAACCTTGTTTTGTAACTTTCAAGTTTAACCATCTTATTACAAGTCCATTTCAACACCATTTATCACATGTATTCCTTCCTAGGGTCCTTAAGTCCATAATTGTCCAAAAATGTCCAAGAAATCACAAGGTCCATTTGTGTACACATTTATTTATCTATGAACTTTCATAAGTATACATATTAAGTAACTTGTTTTTATATACTTTTTTTAATATATAACTCATACTGTAACATCATTAAGTTTCTATTATAAACATGATTTTACAATAATCATAAACTCATATGTAAAAGTGTACAAATCCATAATCACAAGTAAAATTCCATTGTGCATGTTAAAGTTATCCCATGGTGATTAGATGCATACATTAGAAACATATAGATATGCCTGTGTATGAAATGATAAATGTAAAGCATAAGAGGTTTTAGATGACTCTTAATAGGAGATGCTAGGAGTGGAGGGAAAATGTGATCTAACCCTTCGTTTAGATGAAAAATCCAGCTTACACAACTTGATAAACCCTAATTTTTCCAAGGAAACCCTAATCTTGCAATACTTGCTTAAATACTTGTAAACCTTTAACCAACCCTTCAAAACATCTTAGGTTATCATAGGAATGATGTGTGAATGCTTGAATATGTTGTATAAAAATTTGTATGGATTGTTTATGGTTGTGGGTTTGAGCCGTGGGCTTCAAGAGGAAAAGGGAGATGATTTTTGTTTTTCACACTAAGGAAATGTGTATGTATGAGTTTAATTGTATTAACTAGAGTATTATATATCATATGACTAGTCAAAAAGTTGTATAGGAAGTCTTGAGACATGATGAGCAAAACATGGAAGGTCTTTGGTCAAAAATAGGTTAGTCATGGTTTAGGTTTAATGGATTGAAGTTGTACAAGACCAAGTGGGAAAGTTTGTATGCTTGTCTCCTAAATGAGTTGTTGTCTCGATGAGTATGATATGAGGGAGAGGGAAAAGAGTACATATGTGATTTTCTGTCTATATGTAGATTTGTATTGTAGTTACTTAAAGTTTTTTAAAGTTATTTATAAAATGTTGATAAGAAGTTTAACTTAGGAATGTATAGGCCTAAGTTAGTATTATTTTATGAACCAATGTGACTAAAAAAATAATATCATGGGTAAGTTTAGTAAATTTGGGTGATGGGAGTATAATAATAGGTAATTTTTAGAAGCGCTAGATTAATTATGGTGGTTCTACCGGAGTATACTAAATGAATTTTATCACGAAACGTACACATTTATGTATAACCGCAATAAAATAAGAATGAACAAGGTTCAATAAGTTTATCCTCAAAAATAATTACTTAAACACTTGCTTGATGCTAGAGATTTAAAATGTTTGATGCCCGATTGACATTGAATGACAGTTTTTAGCTTACGCGGATTTAAACATAACGATTACGATTTAAAGCGAACGCGTACAATACTAAAAATACATAGTAAATTTATTGACGTCGTAAATGACCCTAAAACACGGGGTGTTATAGTCTCCCCTCGTTAAGTGAGCCTTTTCCTCAAGGTTTAAGATGCGGCACTTGACGACGGTGCGGCCTTTGTGAAGAGGTGTGAGTATTTCTTCCGTAATTAATCCTCGCGTTCCCATGTAAACTCAGGACCTCTCTTGGAGTTCCATCTAACCTTGACTAATGGAATGCGGCTTCGTTTCAACCGTTTAACTTTACGATCAGTGATCTCTATAGGTTCCTCGACAAATTGAAGCTTGTCATCAAAATGAAGTCCATCCAACGAAACGGCTAACGGTTCGTCGGCATAGCACTTTTTCAAGTTGGATACATGAAATGTATTGAACCCTGTTCAACTCTTTTGGAAGTCAAACTTGTATGCAACCTATCCAACCTTTTCGAGTCACGTCTTGAAAGGTCTCAGACATACTTAGGGTTTAACTTCGACCAGTTTTGCAAACGTATGACCTTTCCAAGCGTTGAAACTTGTAAGATAACTGTTATCCTACCGACTTAGAATTCCATCGTTTACGCATTAGTTCGCATAAACTCTTTGTTGATGCGCGAAGCAGCTTGCATTCTATTGCTGATTTGACATGAGATCTTCTCAGTTGTTTCTTGCATATTTTCTAGACCAGTGAGTTGAACTTCTCACAACTCTGGACCCAAACAAACAGTGCGTGGAATGACATACTTTCTAGCTTGTAAAAGTGCTTCAAATGGTGCGGCCTTTATGCTAGGTGATAGCTATGTTATATGAGAACTAGACTAATGGGAAAATGGTAAACCCAACCCTTTCCAAAGTCGATTGATCTAAGCATGCAAAGACTTATCCTCGATAGTTTGAATAGTCATCTTGCTTACTCGTCTCTTTTTGTTTGTTGGTATCGTAGTCTATATCCAGACTAGTACCCTCGAGCAGATTCTGATGTGAACACTCTAGAAATTTGATTGCGAACCTAGGGTCACGATCACAAATAATTGAGGGTATTCAGTGCTCTCGTGACCACCTCCTTTAGGTACATTCTTGAAAGTTTATCATAGGAGCAGTCATCTCTTATGTCGGTACGTGTAGATGTGTTGACTTAGTGAGTCGGTCAACAATCACCACAAATAGTGTCAGTGAGCCTTGCGATGCTACTTAAGAGCTTCATGACAAATCCATGCGTGATATTGTACGCATTCCATTGAGGTATACTTGGGTTGTGTACCAACACAACCCGATGGTCGTCTGATGTTCAGCCTATGGACCTAGCGCAAGTCAATCATTGCTAAATAGGTGGTTGATGTCGGCTTTCATAGTGGGCCACCAATATAGCTTCTTTAATATCTTGGTACATTCTTAGTCAGACACCAGAATGAATAGCGAGTATTTGTTTGACTTGTGGGACTCGTGCTTAATGCACATTCCTGCAAGTCTCGCAACTATAACCATGGTAACCAAGACTCCTGCATTAAGTTTAGAGCGCGCCCATCCGCACGGGGTTGTAACTTTTCTGTTCTAAGCTTCTCTGGATCCTTAGAAGTTTGTCGCAGACACAATCCATGGCCTCCAAGTGCATCTTCGTTCTTGGATGTTGACTCTGGTTTTCGTGCTTCAGTTTCGAGCATCTAAATTTTTTTTGGGGAGATGTGCAAACCTATATGTCTATGGACTGATCAGGCATCAAGCCTTAAAATGTTGGTTGACTCGTTCTTTCCTGCTCATGTTAGCATGCAGCAAACAACATGTTTGCTTGTCGGGTGATAACAAATATCGCAATCGTATATCTGTGCTGAAGCAACTGCAGAGAAACCTAATCGGCGTGTCCTTTATTGTTCAGTTCCTTCTGATCAAGATTGTTTGTAAGCTCTTATGATCAGTGACACACCGTACACTTGGTTCCATATAGATAGTGCCTCCAAATCTTGGAGCGGAACACTATCGCTCCAAGGTTTCCAAATACCGAGTCGTATTGTTCTTCTCATGAATCTTCAGCTGGCGTGATGCATAAGCAATTACCTTCTCTCTTTGCATCAACACAGCGCCCAATCCTTTGATTGAAGCATCACAGTATACGATAAAATCTTCTCTTCCTTCTGGTAAGGCCAGTATTGGTGCACGACCACAACTTTATTAACAGTTGAAAGTGGCTGTCTTGACTTTCTTGTCGCCCCAAACAACTATGGACCTTGTTCTTCTGCAGAGTAAGCCTTGGTCATTAGTAACTTTAAGGTAATGCAAACCACACGCGAACGAATTTTGGCGATCTTCGAAAAAACCCTTCAATGGATTCTTCGGGTATTAACCCTGCAAGACCTAAAATTGACGGATCTCCATTGGTGACTTAGGAGATGCCCAATCTTTAATGGATTTGATCTTAGCGGGATCCACATGAATGCCTTTACTATCAATCACGTGACCGAGGAACTGTACTTTAGGAATCCAAAATTCACACTTAGAAAATTTAGCATACAACTCCTCCTTCTTAAGCAACTCTAAGATTAGCTTAAGGTGCTCTTCGTGTTCTGCTGTGTTCCTTGAATTATATCAGAATTATCGTCAATAAAGACAATTACGAATTTATCCAGATATGTTTGCACACTCAATTCATCGAGTATCTCCATGAATTACGGCAGGAGGCATTTGTCAAACAAATGGCATAACTTGAAATTTCATATGGTCGTAACGGGTTCAAAAGCGGTCTTCGGAATGACTACTTCTGTCGAACCTCAGTTGGTAGAGCTAACCCGACTCCTCTTTGAAGTCGTCTTTGGTAGACACTCGACCCTAAAGCTGATAGATAAATCATCAATTCTGTGGGAGCGGATAACGTTTTTCACCGTCAGTTTATTCAATTCCAGTAATCAATGCACATTCGAGACACGATCCGTCATTCTTTTGACAAAAGACTGGAGCTCCCTAGGTGGTGGAACTAGGTCTTTTAAAGCCTTTTGATCAGATAGTTCTGTTTTAGTTGCTCGATAACTCTTTAATTTCAGAAGGTGTGCAATCGGAATAAGCGCGTGCTACAGGTGTCGCAGCACCAGGTACAAATCAATTTGAATTCCAACTTCTGTCGAGTCGAGGAAGACCCAGCGAGTCTCTTCAGGGAATAAAATCAGGAAAATCCCAGGACGATTAGGCACGTCCTTCAAGTCGCTCTTCTCTGACTTGTTCGTTTCGTGTTTGTGTCGACCTTGATTTTGTTCCTTGTGTAGTATTAACGCTTTGCTAAAAGAGACATCCTTTTAGAATGGACATCCTTTTAGCATGTATTCTTGTGTTTTGGTGTACGAGATAATGTGCATACGAGCCTCGTGTCCCCGGTTGCTTCCATCACCGTGAACAATTTGAGTTTCATTTCCCTAAGGGATACGAACGATCTTCTCGGCACACACAATGATTGCTTGGTACTATACCAACCAATCCATACCAATTATAGTATCGAAACTACCAAGTTCTACGGGCATTAAGTCTATGTAGAATGGGTGGTTCAGGATATTTAATGTACAACCCCTAAGGTTAGTGTTCAACCCAATTATTCTCCCATCGGCTAGTTCAACGTCATAATAGTGATCTAAATGCAGTAGACACAAAACTCCTATTGGCATCAGTATCGAATAAGATAGAAGCATAGCATTTGTTTAGAAGGAACGTACCCATCACGACGTTGGAGTCTGGGTTTGTCCCCGCATGTCCTATCGCATACACTTTGACTGGAGCATTGCCACCTCCAACTTGGTTACCACGGTTGTTGTTGTTCTTCAGCTTTGGATATTCCCTCTTAAAATGTCTCTGAACTCCACACTCATAGCAAGTAGGCTTCTGACCCGACCCACTACCCTTCTGGTTGTTAGCATTGTTGGCATTTGCCGTACTTCTACAGTCACGGGCAAAATGGCCAACTTTGTTGCATTTGTGGCATTTAGGAGCACATGGACCATCGTGGTGATAGTTGCATTTTGAACATAGGGGTTTAGATCCCCCGTATTGTTTCTTTTCACCAGTCCATGCAGTATAAGCCCTGCCAGTGTTCTGCCTCTTGTTCTGTTGTTGTTGTTGGTTTTGAGTGTTCCTTGAGGTGTCTTCAAACTTCCTTTTACTCTCTGTCTGGCGTTCAGCAAAAGTGCAGAATTTCTTATCCATTAGCTCGGTTGCGATTTCAACTGCATCTTGCATTGTCTTTGGTTTAGACGCCACTACACTCCCATGAATCATGTCGGGAAGGCCACCGACATATTTTTCAATTTTATCAGATTCTTCAGGAAACATCCTCCCGCATAACAAAGCCAATTCCTAAAAATGTTGGGTATAACTTGTCAAGTCAGTACCCTTCACCTTCAGATCCCAAATCTCCATTTCCAGTTTCTTGATTTCATTTCGAGGACAGTATTTGTCAGTCATCATTTTCATGAGTGTTTTCTAAGGCATACCGTAAGCGGCATCATGACCGACTATCTTGACATGGGTGTTCCACCATGTTAAAGCAACTGAATGGAGAGTGCAAGTAGCAAACTTGACTTGATTCTCAACTGTACAATTACTGATGTGGAAAACAGACTCCATTCTTTCAAACCATTGATATAGACCGGCAACTCCTTCTGTGCCTTTGAAGTTTAATGGTTGACATTTGAGAAAGTCAATGTAAGTACATTCACGGGCAGTTCGTTCTGTCCTTCTAACACCCGCTCCTGAAATATGGCTATCATCGTCATTCGTATTTCTGTCAGCATCACGTGCTGCCAAAGCGGCAGTAACGCCTTGGTTAATCATTGCCTGAAGCTGGGCATTAGTGACAGATGTGGTGTTGGTTGTTTCTGGGGCTATGTTTGACCTCGTGGCTCTTTTTGGTGCCATTTTCTTCAATCACAAGAAAATATAATACCCGTTAGATTTCGTAAAATCATAACCATGACATGACATATACACAATAAGTAAAGAGAGATCACAACACACAGTGAAATATACAACTGAATTGAAGTTAACAATGGTGTAACTAAATCGACATTCATTCATAATAAATTCGATTACAGACATGACATAATACCACCATTCCATATATAATTGGAAAACATACATGATTGGTTCAGATACAAAATGATCACAACGATTAGGTTACAAGATAAAATATACAACCTAAAGCCATACTAGCCGGGAGTTACCCGTAATACTTAGTAGGCTGTACAAAATAACTAGCCATAACATGATCTATGAACTGCTACCAGCCTCCTCTGGTGCATCTGGCTGTGCAGGACCTTTAGCGGGTCCCTGCTGCCTCTCAAACTCTGTCATCTGGGTCTGAAGCCTCTTCAGCAGTTTTAGTGCCTCAATGAACTGTGCCTGTCTCCTGTGGTCCGCTGCCAGCATCTCTGTAATCGCCGCCTGTCTCCTGTGGTCCGCTGCCTGTAACTCTGTAATCACTGCCTGCTGTGCTACCACCTGAGTACGTAATGACATAACCTCTGCACGCGCAAGGTCACTCGCATCCATGGATCGTCCCCAAGCCTCTCGAGACATCCTAGCCTCAGCCTCCATGAGCCTAGCAGTACGAGCATGTGCACGCCTATCCCTATACAGCATGTTGAGCCGACCAGCCATCAGTTGTCGCTCAGACTGCTCATCATCCAACCTCGTATAGATTTCGTTTGTGTCTTGCCTAACCCTAGTGGTAAACTCTGTCATTCGTTGACCCAACTTTGTGTCATCAGTCACTGGTGCCCCTAGCATGTCTACCAGCATCTCATCCCAAGTGTCGGTGATCCCATAACCGACATCTGTCTCTAGATCCAGCATAATCTCCCTGTCCATGGTAGCAACAAAACCATAGTCTGCCCTAAGACCTCCAGTCGGTCTAGCAGCAGCAGTAGACAAGCTCTCTCTAACCTCGTACCTAGGACCAAGAGCTATGCCTAACCTCTTCCGAGGCGGTAAGGTAACCTCGGGTCTGTCTTCTCTACGATCAGTAGAGAGTAGATGCAAAGGTGGTGGTGAAGTAGGTAGCGGTATGGGTAAAAGTGGTGGTGTCCCCGATGGTGGGGTACCTGACGATGGTATATCTGCTCTGGTGTGGGAGAGTATGATATGTGGCGGTGGTGAATGGGAAGTAGATGGGTCCTCATCTCTCAGCCGAATCATTGCAGCTCGATAACCCAACGAACGAATAAGACTAGCAGGTGGTGGAGATGATACAGGTAAGGGTGGTGATACTAGTAGTGGTGATAGTATCGAGGGTAGTGGTGGAGAAGGAATCTGAGGTAATGGTGATGACCATGGGGAAAGTGGTGATGGTGGTGGAGTAAGTATAACAAGGAGTCTAGCAACCTCTGTATCAGACCACAATGGTGTAGGTGGCTCATCTCGGATCGATATCCTAGCAGTAACCCGGTATGCAGGATGTGGTGGTGGTGTGGCTACAGACTCATCGGTCTCAAATGGCTCAGTCTCCTCAGAAGATAGGGCATGATCAATAGCTGGTAAAGCAACAGCTATAGAGTCGGCAGGAGCTGGGTGCTCCTCCTCGTCCTCATCCTCCTTAATATCAACATCATCATCCTCATCATCATCGGATGACTCATCCTCATCATCGCCATCGTCTCCTCCGTCGGTAGGATAATCGGCAGAATCCTCCTCAGGGTCCTCATCATCCTCCTCCGGATCCTCCTCAGGATCTGACTCAGAAACATAGCCTGGTGAATCAGCGGTAGGTGAGGCAGCAGCAGGTAGGGGCTGCTCCTCAGCTGGGAGCACCTCATCCTCTGGTGGCATGAACTCTAGATAAACCGGCTCTGGAACAAAGTCTAGTGATGGTGGGTACTCAGGACCCGACACATAATCTGGAGATGGCGGGGCCTGAAAAGCAGCTACCACATAGGCATATGGGTCCTCTGGCATCACGGGTGGTCCATCGACTCTCGGTGATCCGATATCTGGCAAATCTGCAAATGGGTTAGACACAGCAGTGTATGTAACCGTAGAATCCTCAGAATCTGACATGACTGTATCTGAAAATTCAAAATAGCTTATATTGTATTTAATATAAGACACTTATAGTAATATACATTTATATCATAACATGTATATAAATCATAAATGCATCTAGTCTAATCAACTAATACAACAACTAGTGTATGTATGTATGTCCCGTGAAAATCCCTTTGTATGAATGCAATGTTTGAAAATGGTTATAGTCCAGCAAAAACATTTGACTTGGTTCTCTATAACCCTGGCTCTTGATACCAATCTGAACCACCCCTAAATTGGGTCGCAGCGGAATATGGGTTGGGGTGGTACTTCATAGATTAATAACACAAGATATATATAAGAACGACCATTAAAAGCCGTTTAAAACTGATACATTGGATTTAGCAAAGTGCTGTTACAAAAGCCTGAAGCTTTACATGTTCATTGTTCAAAATACAAGATTTTGTTCATAACAATTATCCTAAAATGTAATGCAACCAAATCTTCATGCATATGACATCCAAATTATAAGACCACCAATGTATCCCTTGCACCTCGTGCTTATTGATCTCCTGAAAAACATTGCATAAAACATCAACATATTATTGAGTGAATTCATAGGTTTATAAAATGTATAATGTAGGACTGCAAGATTTCCCCATGATAATGCAACAGATGCAAACATCATAAAATGTAATTACGTTTTCCTAAGCTCATGACACTGAAGCTCGACATGTATGAAATGCAATATAAATTGCCAACATTGCCCGTGATGATGTTCTAACCCTCACCATCCTATGTCCGACATGGTATACGTTCGTTTGTCCAGTGATAGCTAATCACCCGAACGGGGATGTCAATCCCAATAGATCTATTTATAACATTTGCGCTCACAACAGTAATTGACAGTTCATGATAATGGGCTCAGATGGGTTATCGCTACTTAGGCAAACACGTAATCGTAATGTGAAATGTCCACTTGCGTCCAATCGTAAAACATGCATATGTTTCTCACCCCAAAACTTGTAAATCATTAAAATGTAAAACGTGGGGCTATGAAGTCACCTTGAGTTAATGATAATCCAAATACAACAGAAAATGCGTCACGGAAATGACAGAATGCAACCTAATTAAACGTATGTCGTATAAGTACTAAGCACATTGATTAACTAATATCATATATAATTCTATATAGCTACATCACCAACTAATCGTGTTTGTGAAATTATATTTATAAAGTTAAAACGTTTATAAATATCTCAATAGCAAAAACGACACGATTTCTTCGTTTTAAGCCCGTTTCTTACGTTTCTTATGTCCATGCTTTTGTATTAAGACGAGTTATCAAAATATTACATTTTCATATTTTTGACCCACTGGTGAACAATACTTTTACTGTTCATAACAGTTTATAAAAATTATTTTTATAGATTTGGTTATCGTAAAACCCGTAAATGTCGTATTTTATTCGTTATAGCTCCGTTTTTAGCGATTCTTTTGAGCACGTCTTTGTTATTAAAAGTTCTATCATATTGATGGTGTTTTCAAAATATTCATATCTGATATGAACAGTAACTTTTATAAAAATAGTTTTATAAAAGTATTTATTGTCGTAAACTCGCGTAATTCATAACTCCTTCGTTATTAATTGAAAAATTACGATTCTTATTGTTTTAGAATCCTAAAAATAAGTACTATCTGTGAAAAATAATAAACCTTATATATCAGAAGTATTTTGTAAAAAGTTTTTATAAAAGTTCTTTTATAAACCCGTTTATTAACGTATAACTCGTAAACTACGTATCTTCTTCGTTATTAATCCGTTTTTCAAGTTTCTTACCTTTTTGGAATCCTTATGAGATGTAGTATTTTATAAAAATGTCAAACCCACTGTTTTGAATTCGAATTAAAACAGCCCTTTTATATCTTTTATAGAATTAATTATATACACTTGTTTTATATACTTTTCAACTTAATAAAATACCACAAGTCTTCCACAAACCTTTATTTCATATGTCATACATATTATTATGTCCATTAGTCCATACTTTGTCCAAATGTCCAAGTTAACAAGTCCTTAACAATGCTCTTAAATCATAAACTTTCTTAAGTAACTTTTACTTACTAGTTTATACATACATTTTTATACATAACCCACAAGTGTACAATCTTTATGCTTCCATTATAACAAGATAATAACAACCATATACCATATGTAAAAGTGTACAAAACCATAATCACAAGTAAAAATCCATTTTACATGTTTAAAAGTATCCTAAATGGTGATTTTGCTACATAGAACATATATACACATAAAATCATAATTATGAAATGATTAGGGTTTTAGATAACCTTAGGTGAATGAGAAATGAATGGAAAACAAATCACACCCTTGTGATTTAAACCCTTACTTTGAAAATTAAGGGTGAAAACCCTAATTTTTCCAAGAAAACCCCTAGCTTCCTTTCCTTGCTTAATCCTTGTAAATGCCTAAACCAATCCTTTAAACCTCCTTGGTATAGCTTAGATATAGTGTAGGAATGCTTGTAAATGTGTTATATAAATTTTTGTATGGATTGTTTGTAAAATAAGGGGTGTGTCGTGGCTTATTAAGAGAAATAAGGTTTTGATTTTTTTTGTAAATGAAGTGAAGTGTGTGTTTATCTCTTACTAGTGCAAGACTTATATGTATCAAACCTAGCCAAATGATAAAACAAAGACTATAAGACCAAATGGTCAATGGGGGGGCGGCAACAATGAGTAAAATGGGGGTGACTAGTGGTCAAAACCACTAGTCACAAGTTAGTCTTCACTAACTCTTACTAGCACATGTTCCATATTTAATTCTAGTGTTTCTATGCTCCCTAATATGACATGAACCCCATGAGGATCAAGGATTGGTTAACCTAGCTAAATTTCTTGCATAAAATGAAAGTATCACTTTGTATTTATAAGTTGTAAGTAAATGAGAAAGTGTAGTTTTTATTTAAAGTGTATAACTTTGAAATTGTATAAGTCTTGGCTTATTTATTCTATATGGGACGACATACATTACAACCAAGGTAACGATTTTATGAAACTGATCAGTAGAAATAAGAATGGATATTTTTTGAAGCGTAGGTTAATTTTGGTGATTCCGGGAATGCCTAAACGCAATTTATCGCGAAACGTAAACAATTTACGTAACCTATAAAATAAAATAAACAAAGTTAATAATTATCCTCAAAATAATTACTTAACCCTTGTTTGATGTAAATCCTTAATTGTTTGATGCCCGTTTACATTTAATGATCATTTTTAGCTTACGCGATTTAACTTAATACTTGGAATTAGTATTCCTCAAAGGAGATCCACACGTCTTACTCCACCAGCTCCAGTGCCAACCGTTGATAAAGCAGATGAGATGATTTTACAAGACACACTACAAGTAAGTCTTGTTGAGCACAAAAGTCGAGAAAAGCAAGAAGATAGAGAAAATGTAGAACCGGTGAACAAGCACTTGGCATCTGTAGAAATTGAAAAGATGGTGGAAGAATCAGAGAATGTTATTGATGATTGTCCAATCCTTAGGAACGTTGATCAAAATATTCCCGGCACTAGGTTAGAGCCTAGGAGTGATAAAGAAAGTCCGGAGGTGGAGATTACTAATGTTGTAATACTTGTGAATGTTAATGAAGAAGAAGAGGAAATAATTGATGAGGTGTATGAATTAAAGCGAAGGGAGAAAGGGATGATTGTAGAGGAGTCTAGGAGTACACCATCCCCCACACCAATTAGATCTCCTAGGATTTATATTGATCTCGTATCTTCGGATACTGAGAAACTTCAAGAATTAACGAAAACTGATACTACACCTACACCATCATCAAGTTCACTCAACACCAAGTTATCTACCACAAACCGACTTTTATCATTATTCAAAGCCAAACCTGCTCGTTTCAAATGTTACAAGAGTTTCTTTCAGGAGTTATAGGGGCGTTATGGATATTTTTTGAACATCTGAAAGCAAAGTTCTTGTCAAGGAAGTCATTTGATACTCTTGTTGATCATCTCCCGGAAGTAATGGTTGAATCACTACCCACTATGGTAGATAGGCATTTCAAGGAGCAAGTCGAGAAGCAAGTTCCTGAGCAGGTTAAAGTTCAAGTTCCAGTGTATGTTGCAAAAGGGTTGCTTTTGGAAAGGTAACAGAATAAAGAAGAGACGGATAAGATGATTGCTAAAGCCATGTTACAGGAGCGTGGGAGATTACAGGCTGAAATTTTATCACAGATTCAACAAGCAATTGATAATCACATTCCTTCTCTGGTTGATGAGTCTGTAAGAAATTATATGTCTAGACATATTCTCCATGTTCATCCAGCTTAACCACAAACAACATCTGTTCCTGAACAACAATATCAACTGTATCTTTCAATGAAAAACAATCCTTGGTTGCAGCAACAAGACATAGCAATATGGCTGGCACTTCAGATGAAATTTGAGACACTTTGGGTACCTCAAACTACTTGTAGAACTTCTGCCATTTGCCCAAGAGATCAGGACGACCCTCATGATGATGCTCCCTCCTGAGGGGGAGAATAGTGCAAAGCGGCAGAAGACATCTGAGTATGAAACATATGTGACTAGAGAGTCGTCTGGATAGGTTAATGAAAGTAAACAAAGTCCATCATCTTCAGGTAATCAAGAGCAAGTTGATGATTATAATTCCTGGACTGAGTCGTATGCTTCAGATGATGATGAAATATCGACGAAGCAAGTATCACAAGACATTATGGAAGAAGTGTCACTGACTATTAATGAGGCAGAGGTAAAGAAAATTGCGGATGAGATGTTGAGACAAAGATGTACTTCAAGAGATGAGCATCAATATCATATTGATCAGATGAAGAATTTCTTGAAAAGTGACATTGGTTGGGAAAGCAGAAAGGAAATTCTTGCATCTCTACATCCACGAAAGACCACACCTTTAGTTCAAAGCTGTCAGAGAGATCCTGAAGCTCTAGCATTGTCTCTGATAAATCAAGATCTTTTATATTTGAAGAAAGGAAATTCAGGGCCTGAGAAGATAGTGTTGTCACTTCACAAGCGTGTAAAGAAATTTAATCCTTATGCTCGGTATGGTGTTGAACATTGGAAGAATCCTCATGTAAAGATCTTTTCTATTTGAAGAACAGACTTCTAGATAGGTGAATAAGTGTGTAAAGAAATTTAATCCTTATGCTCGGTATGGTGTTGAACATTAGAAGAATCCTCATGTAAAGATCTTCTACAAAAAGAGGCAGAAAGAGCCTGGAAAACCAAAGGAAGTTGTTTGTTTGAATTCAAAGATCATTCGAGTTATCAAGACGTACTGGGAACTAGGCCATGAATACAAGTTCAACACATAGATAGTTGCAAGAAGAGCCAATGAGTGCATAGTGTCAATTACCGAGTCTGATTACAAGAATCTCAATAAGAATGATATTGAGGATATCTACTTGCTGATCATGAATGGCAAGGTACCTGATTATATGGAAACAGGTCTGCTATGGTCTTTATCAGTTTTCATCAGAAGCTCAGTGATATGGGAGAGAGTGCATGACTTTCAACTTGGAATAGAAAGCTATCAACATAAGGTTAATCCTATTGCACCAACAATATCTTTCCCAGGAATTGAAAAACACAAAATGTTCTCCATCATCTATGAGCCCGTGCATGGAATAATATACAAGAAATGCAAGAAAGAGAAAAAGGTAATGAGACATTCAGAGATTCATAAGTTTTGTGATGCAACACTAAACAAAGTATTAGAAGGTCTAAAGAGTTACAATAATGATGTTAAGTATGTCTATATACAAAGAGATCTTAACGAATATGAGGTTGAGTATTTGAAAATGTTTGAAGAAGAAATTGAAGTGAGATTGAAGTATCGCAACCAGATGAGAAGATGAGAGATATATGTGAATGAAAGACCACTTGGATCACGAAGGGATCGCCCATAATAATCGACCTTTAGGGGGAGATTGTTAGGTTTAAGAAAAGTAATGATTATGTGGTTTTATTATATTTAGGTATTAGTCTTTGTTTTGTTAAGAGTAATGTAGCTTGTAATAAGGTTTATTATGCTAAAAGTAAGAAATAACATAATTACCAAAGTCTATGGACTAGAAGTGAAACATTATAAAAATAAAGGAAGGGAAGCTTGCTTCCCTCTCCTATAAATACCCCTCTTAATCACCATTAAGGGGGTTAAGCCTTGAAATAATCTTTTCCTTTTTCCCTTTATTTTATAATATTTGAAATTAAAATACTTGTCTTCCTCTACTATTCTCTCTAAGCTTTCATTGATGATCATGTATGATTCAAGATAAACAAGACCTAACAGTCAATTAGATCGAATCATGGTCGGGAATTTGATAATTAAGTACAATTCGAAAACTATTGTGAGTTAAACGGAATTTCTCACAATTTCTCCGCTCCTCGTACTCCACAATCAAATGGGGTAGTAGAAAGAAAGAACCGTACTCTACAAGAAATGAGTAGAACCATGTTAAATGAACAATCAATTCCACAAAAATTTTGGTGTAATGCGGTCGATACATCAACCTACATAATAAATAGAATCTCCATTAGACATATTTTAGGAAAAACCCCATACGAGTTATTAAGAGGAAAAAACCAAACCTAAATTATTTCAAAGTATTTAGAAGTAAAGGTTCATTCTTAATACAAAGGATTATCTCACCAAGTTCGACCCAAAGTCGTATGAAGGAGTTTTCTTAGGATACTCTCAAAATAGCAAAGCCTATATAATTCTTAACAAACATACAATGAAAGTCGAAGAATCCTTAAATGTGACATTCGATGAAACTCCTCCCCCGTCTAAAACATCACCTTTGGAGGATGATGATTTAGTCGAAGAAGAAGCTATTGAGGTTAGTAAAACAAGACCTTTAGGAAATAATCTCGAAGATAACTCTTTAGAAAATAATGAAATTATAAACATAAAAGAATCTAAAAGTCATCCATTAGAAAATGTTATAGGTAATTTAAATCAAAGAACTCTCAGATCACAAGCCCAAGACAAAAGTAATTTCTTTTGTTTTCTTTCAACCATAGAACCTAAAAATATAAATGAAGCACTAAAAGATGAAAGTTGGGTAATTGCTATGCAAGAAGAATTAAACCAATTCGTATCAAATGACGTTTGGGAATTAGTCCCAAATCCTATGGATATGACCATAATTGGAACCAAATGGGTATTTAGAAATAAGCTTGACGAAAATGGTATCGTATCTAGAAACAAAGCTAGACTAGTTGCCCAAGGTTATAATCAACAAGAAGGAATTGATTATGATGAAACTTATGCACCCGTAGCTAGATTAGAATCCATAAGAATATTGTTAGCTTATGCATGCGCACTAGACTTCAAATTATTTCAAATGGATGTAAAGAGTGCATTCCTTAACGGTTTTATCAATGAGGAGGTTTACATGACACAACCTCCAGGATTTATTGACTTCGCAAAACCTAATCATGTCTATAGACATAAGAAAGCTCTTTACGAACTCAAACAAGCTCCTAAAGCTTGGTACGATAGATTAAAAACTTTTTTTATTAAACATGATTACACCATGAGAATGGTAGATAACACACTCTTTACTAAAAAGAAGGACCCCAATCTCATCATTGTCCAAATATATGTCGATGATATTATATTCGGATCAACTTGTCAAGAGATGTGTGATGATTTTGCCAAAATCATGCATGACGAGTTCGAAATGAGTATGATGGGGGAACTAAATTTTTTCTTAGGACTACAAATAAAACAATTAGAAGATGGTATATTCTTTAATCAATCAAAATATATAAAGGAGATGCTTAAGAAATTTAGATTAGAAGACTCTAAGCCAATGAAAACTCCCATATCCACGGAAACAAAACTCATGAAAGACGTAGAAGGTGAGTCCGTAGATAACACCAAATATAGAGGTATGATAGGAAGTTTATTATACTTAACGGCAAGTAGGCCCGATATCATGTTTAGTGTTTGCCTTTGTGCACGCTTCCAAGAGGATCCTAAAATCTCTCACCTTGAAGCGGTTAAACGTATCTTCTGATACGTTAAAGGCACTATGCACTTAGGATTATGGTATCCTAAGGGGTCCGGCATAGAAACCATAGTATATGCGGACTCTGATCATGCGGGAGATTATGTGGACCGAAAAAGCACTAGTGGTATTTGCACGTTTATGGGATGTTGTTTAACATCTTGGTTCTCGAAGAAGCAAACCGCTCTTGCTATTTCCACTACCGAAGCCGAATATGTAAGCGCCGGAAAGGCATGTCAACAAGCACTATGGATGAAACAAGCTCTCGTAGACTATGGCATTAGGTTAGATGACATTCCTATAATGTGTGATAACAAAGGGGCTATAGACTTAAGCAAAAATCTCGTACAACACTCTCGTACAAAACACATTGAGATTCGTCACCATTTCCTTCGTGACAATGTTCAAAAAGGAAATATTTCCATAGAAAAGGTGTCATCGGAAGATAACATTGCCGATATTCTAACTAAACCCCTTAAACGTGAGCCTTTCAATTACTTACGTCTAGGTCTAGGAATGATGGAACAAATTGATTAAATGCTTACTAAGTTGTCCCATTACCATAAATGACTGATAAGGAACTTAACAGTAAATAAGAACAATGAACTAAAATCAAAACTGAGATGCCAAAATTGAAAAGTTAAGAAACAATTTTGTCAGATGGGCGGCCCCCTTAATTCTTAATGGGCGGTCCCTTTAAAATTAAAGGGGTCGGCCATACAATTAAAGGGACCGGCCATCTGGCAGTAAGAATATTATAATTCTTTCTTTTAATCCTGAACTAAATTCTATTTTGCACAAATTAAAATTAGAAACTTATCAAAAGAATTAATTATATTACAAAATTACATAACCTTGGTTTATTCAAAGACTCAGACTTTCTACTTTATATATATATATAAATAAATATATATATATATATATATATATATATATATATATATATATATATATTAGTCCCAATTCTCTTTAATAAAATCTTTCTCACAACTAGGAGTACATGAAAATTTTATTTTCATACATTGTTGATATATGCTAAAAATATTTTTCAAGTCTTGCATAATGATCTTACATTTGATGCCAAAATATATAATTCAATATATATTTTGACAAAAAATTTTAGCAACATTAAATCAAAGAGCTCTTTGATTATTTCTTAGGTTTTCTTCTCTTAGAGTCGAAATAATCGTTACTCTACATTTGTTACATAAAGGCACACACTAGGCTTATAAATGCAAACACAAGTCTCTTTTAAATACGTTTACAACACATAGGGTTTGTCTAAAAATCTTAAAAGCACTATAACTATTTAGAGTATTAAAATTATTTGTCTAATATGGCTTCTATTGAAGACTTTATTACATGATTGTCTACATGTTATTCTTGCTAAATACCCTTAGACTTGATCATGCTTAAAACAAAAATTACATATTTGCTTGCCTATTTTCTTGCTTGCTAAATGTTGTAGACTTAGTTAGCATATAAACTAGGACTTGCTGCAAAATAGCCACAAAACAGTCCACCTTTTTACCATTTCCTGAAACAAAACAAAAACCTGGACTTTCTGGTCTTTTCAGGTGGCGGCCCCCTTAAATCAAACGGGTGGTCCCCTTAAAATTAAAGGGACCGGCCATACAATTAAGGGGACCGGCCACCTGAGACACGATTTTTACTGTTTCCTTCTGCTTTTTGACCCTCTTTCACCTAGACTTAGCTATAATTTTCCTGAACTCACCAACACCCCTTGGATTGACTTTCCAACAATGTCCATCTTTCCTTAATTACACAATTTTCCTAGTATAAATCAACCCTCATCCTCAACATATTTTCCACACTCACCGTGTCTTCTCCAATGTCTTCTCCTCACAAACCTTCACCCAAACCTTCAAGGGTTGCCAAAATATCCGTAAGACCCGTTTGGAGAAAGAAATTGAACTCTTGTAACACATCAAATGTGGATGATGTTAACTTACCCACACCTATATCCAAACAACAATCTCCTCCCAATGAACCATCTCACCCACTTTCACTTGGTGATTCTTGCAAAACACATGTTGGACACTCTCCCATTCCACCACAAGACTTCAATCAAACTCAACTCACATAACCTCCATTCCCTCACTCACTCATCAATCCACATGTTGCTAGTGTGCTTCATGCTCAAACTCCACCCTCACCTCAAGGTGACAACCACACTCACAATCCACTACCTCCATCTCCAAGTAGAGAAATGCTCATGAATGACATTAATCAACTTCAAGACCTATCAAACCTCTTTGCCATACATCTCTCACAACGCAACACTTCCTCATCACCCTACTCTCCAAATTTACCTCACACCCTCAACTTGGATCAAGTTGAACAACATGTTAGTTATTGTCCTTGTTGCATATACATCCAAAAACAATTCCTAACCTTGAGTGAAGATATCAATTGGATTGAATTTCTTCTTACTCGACCACAACCACCACCTCAAATCCAACGTGACTATCCTCCAACAACCACCTCCGCTCCAAACTCTCCACCAACAACCAACTAAGCATGATACATGCCGACCTTTTCTCGCTTTCAAATAAATGACCAATCCTCTCCTTTTGCAAGCAAGTCCTATAAAATTCTAGGAATATTAGGACCTTTGTAGTTTACTTCTATGTATGTTGTACTAATATGCTTCAAGCATATTATTTCTAATTGGTGTATGCATGGTTGTGTATTATACACAATTATTATGTTTGATGAATGGACTTTAGTCTTATGTTTTAATTATGCACTTGTTTTCTTTTTGGTTGGTTGAATCTTTCATATCCATAAAAGTTAAGCCTAGTTGATATATATTTGTGATTGTTAGCTTACACAAATAACTTTACACTTGTTAAGCATTATCAACATGTTTAAATATTTTTCCTATTTGCTACATGTTAGAAATGGTTGTCTTGTTCTTCTAACTTGTTTTTGTAGCAAAGTTATCATAGCTCGATTCCTTGGTGCCCTCAAATGAGGAGGAGTACACATTAAGGGGGAGCGTTCATCCCGTCGACTTTTCACATATTCATCGACGAAGCCTTTTTGATTCTACAAAAAATAGGAGAAATAGAAAGAAAACTCACTAAATACTTGTTTAAAAACAAATTTACATTTAATGAGTTTAAATTTTGCAATCATCAAAAAGGGAGAGATTGTTGATAAAAATAATGCCTAAAAACATTATTAATATTTTTTGATCTCTCTACGCTTTGATAATCACAAAATGTAAAAACGATTAATGAAAAATTATTTATAAACAAGTAATTAGTAGTAAATTTTCATTTCAAAAATTTAATCACTTAAAGATATGAATAAACAATTGCTTAATGCATTTTATGATCAAAGAAATTTTTATTCAACCTCACATTTTTTTCATAAAAATGTCACAAACATTTTTATAACTTTTATAAAACATTTTTGGATTTAAAAGACATGTTTTATTCAAAATAAATATTTTGAATTCAAATTTTATACCCAAAAACGGCTAGAAATGTTTCAGAAAACACCTCCCACAGAAAAGACAAAAAAAAAGAGCGCCAGGCTTGGGCGGCCCCCTTAATTATAACGGGCGGCCCTTTTAATTTTAAAGGGACCGGCACCCTAATTAAGGGGACCGGCCACGTGTTTTTTTGTCACAGCTTGCCTATAAATAATGGACTATTTGTAGGATCATTTATTTCATAACACGGTGATGATTCTTGTGATTGGGCT